>JAOTRS010000004.1:23860368-23867868 GCA_028565755.1 Dinotopterus cunningtoni
GACAATAGCCTTTATCTAATAAGTTTCATATTTAATTACAATTTATTATTGTAATTTTATATAAAGTTGTACATAATTTACGAAACAGAAAAAATAATATGGCATTTTTTTTCGATTAAAATGTTAAAAAAATATTAAGAACTACATACAAATCTCTTTAAAATAACAGTGACTTATTAATTTACAGATAATTACTGTAATTTTACAGAGATTTGTATGTAGTTTTGCAAAAAAAACTATTATAAAAATGTAACGTTACTTTTTGTAAAATTAGGATTTCTTTTACAGTGTAAAAGCTGTGTAAAAGCACCCCTCTGTCAAGCTCCTTAAATTTGCAAACGACTCTGCAGTCATCAGCCTTATACACAAGTATTGCATTTCAACGGAGGTTTCAGAAACCATGATTTGTTTTTTATTTCTCTTCTTGTCCTCACTAAACCTGTTGTTTTGCATGGCGAGTCCTGAGGACACTGGTGTGACCTGAGCCAGGTGTCAATAAATCTTGCATATCCATGAAACCTCTTGTATTTTTAGAAGGCCATGCTTGCTTAGCATTAAACATGATCCTGATATATTTACAAAAGCCAAGTTCATGCTTTATATCAATCAATAAAAACACTAATACACTGGTAAAGAATTTTAACAAATCTGACTTTAGAAAAGGACTATTTACTCAAGTCAATTAAAAATAAACTGATAAAGTGAAACAGGTAAAGTGAACTTTCCAAAATGTTTCTCTCTGCATTTTGCAACTCTCGGAAGTAGCTACAGGAAATGTTTGGTAGAGGTTATTAGCGTTAAAGTTAGATCTACATCTTAGAACCTGAGTATGTTCCTATTGGTTTCACCTTATACACTGTGAATCTCTGTGTAACATCTCATCTGTTTGTGTCCAAGAAATATTCAAACCCAGTGCTCAGTGTTTTTAAAGTATTAGACATTAAAATCAAATCAACAGCTGACGTGAACTCCAGTTCTTCAGTAAATAATTAATATTCAGAAATATCAGAATGGGTTATACGTATTAAGATCACAATACACTGTTGTAATTTATATTTTTAATATGCTACAATAATGAAATTAAAAAATGTTCTAATGAGTTATTTTTCACTGTACTTACATGGTTGACTGACACGTAAGCAAACTAAATGCATGTGTGTGTGTGTGTGTGCTTCTTCACTCCACCTTCTGCTCTATACCTTTGTCCTGTATAACTTTGCTCTTCAGTCCATATACAGTAAAATGAAACTTGATTTTGTAATGAGACGACGGTAAAAGGTTGTAGGAGCAAACCACTGTAAGTATCTAAATCTAAATCAGGTGAATTTTATAAATCTACACTAGATGAAGAACAGTTCATTTAATCTTTACTGATTTTATAACTTATACAGATTACTGTGGGACTTGAAGTTTACTGTTTGGTAATACAGTGTTAGATTTAATGTTGTTAAAGTCTCTGCTGTTGAATAAAAGTAAATATGTGTCCTGCAATGTTTTGTGTGTGTGTGTGTGTGTGTGTGTGTGTGTGTGTGTGTGTAATCTGTAGTATGCAACATGGCTTACAAAAGAAGTGTTTCTGTAGAAGAGGACACAAAGAAAAATGAGAGGTGAGTGAAGGGTGTGACTTGGTGAAAACCAACATTAAATACATTTTAAATGCATTTTTCTTTGTTCAGAGGCTTTTGAGTTTACATAAATCGTGATTGTATCTTAAGTAGAGATTGTTTTAATTGTGGATGCACATTTTATGAAAAGATTTGCCCATATACAACATTAGTTAATGAGGATCCTAAATTAAACTATGTGTGCATAAGATTTAGGGGATTTTTTTTTTAATCTCAGACAAAAAATGCATGGCTTAAAGAGAAATCACTCTCATTACTTTACCTTTGAGATCACTGCAGTCTAGCAGTCTCGATTCCCATCTCTGTGTGCATGGAGTTTGCATGTTCTCCCCATGCTTGGTGGGTTTCCTCCAGGTACCCCGGTTTCCTCCCATAGTCCAAAGACCTGCAGGTTAGGCTAATTGACGTTCCCAAATTGCCCGTATCATGTGAGTGAGT
Organism: Dinotopterus cunningtoni; assembly: GCA_028565755.1. Lineage (NCBI taxonomy): Eukaryota > Metazoa > Chordata > Actinopteri > Siluriformes > Clariidae > Dinotopterus > Dinotopterus cunningtoni. The sequence goes on from JAOTRS010000004.1 coordinate 23,862,432, forward strand.
GTATGTGTGTGTGCCCTGCGATGGATTAGCACCCTATCCAGGGTGTACCCTGCTTCATGCCCTAAGCCGCCTGGGATAGGCTCCAGGCCCCCCGCAACCCTGAATACAGAATAAAGCGGTATTGATGATGACGATGATGGTATAGACGAGTGAGAATGAGTGTCTATTCTAATGTGGATTAGACCCATTGATGTTTGTTTTTATAAAGGATTAGGATATTCTATGCCATCAGAAAATTTTGTGTTTACTTATTTTTGTGTTTACTTTATTAGGTTTTAATATCAATCATTTTAAATGAATGTTAAGTGCCAGTACACTTTTTTTCTTATTTAATGTAAAAAAAATAATTTACTGAGCAAAGGTCAGGTATTATCAGCAATGCAACACCAATGACCTTGTCTCCTCACTACAAACACTTCCTCATTGTTACCAGCATTATATCTAATCATATCAGAATCGCTGCCTAAGCAGTATAGAGCTTGGCTTATGATTAACTTAGTCGTTGTTCTTATATATCCCCTGCATACTTATTCTCAGATTAAAGTCTATTTATGTATTTGGTTGTGTTGGTTTGTTTTGTTTTATTTACCTTTACTCATACTTTAGCATTGTTTGGTGTCACTGCCTTATTGTGACATCAAAATCTATAATTATGTAAAATGGAGATTATCTTGCATAACAGATGCATTAATGTTTGGGGTGTGTTTAGTCTGATTCAGGAAAAGAGATCAGATTCACCTGAACCTAGCTGTGTGTCCATGAAGAGCGATTGGTCGATAGGCCGTCCAATAGACTTCAAAGACAGAGACCATATTCCTGAAATGAGGTAGAGATGTTTTAATTAATAGTTTTATCTATTTAATTTTCCATGTTTCCATTCAAATGTTGTATGTGCCATTTTAATTCTTTTTGGAATTTGGATTACAATTGAATCATTTGTTGCTTTGCGCCTGAAACGGAGACAGACACAGTTTTTTTTTTGTCCAGCTGTATTTCCTCAGTGCAACTTTGAACATCCAACTGGAATATGTAAAAACATGTCAGAAAAAATAAATAAATAAAAATTATAAACAGAATAACTGATTTGGGAAAGGATCACCTCCTTAACAAAATGACTGGTAAACTCAATTTCACACAAAGCTTTGCACATTTCGATTTTGCAATATTTGCCCACGCTTCTTTGCAATACTGCTCAAGTTGAGTTAAATGTGAAGGTGACCGTTTGTGGACTGCAGTCTTTAAGTCATTCCATCAATTTTCAATGGGGTTTAGGTCTGGGTGCTGATTAGGCAATGCAAGGACATTCACCTTGTCCTCCTTCAACCACTGTGTCCTCAGTTTACTTTGGGTCATTTTCATGTTGGAAGTTAAACCTTCTTCACATTGACAACTTTCTGGCAGAGGGCAGTACATTTTGCTCAAGGAATCAATGGTATTTTGCCCCATCCAATTTCCTTCTATCCTGACAAGTGCTCCAGTCCCTACTGCAGAGAATAACCCCCACAACAGAATATTACCACCTCCATGCTTTACTGTAGAACTTATGTTATTTGAATGATGAGCTGTGTTGGAATTCTGCCAGACATACTGTATCATTTGGTGTTGTGGCTAAATAATTTAATTTTAGTCTCATCTGACCACCTGTGTTTTTGCAAAGGCTAGTCATGACTCCATGTGTCCTCACTTAAAGAGTGGCTTTTTTCCTGCACCCCTCCTATTCAAGTCACTTTCCAATCATTAATTCTATTTTTAATTTTCTCCAATTTTTTTCCTGACATGTTGGTTTTATATTTTTCATTTGGACGTTAAAAGTTGTACTGAATACAGCTGGATAGAACAGCTAGATAAAACAGCTGTCTTCATTTCAGTCTGCAAAGCAACAAAATGTGACTATTTTAAATGGGAATAATTTTTTTCTATACCCACTGTATGTGTTCATGAGGTAAAGTTAAATAGATATTAATTGTATTTGCAATTAAAGGAAAAATGTGTAGGGTGACATGGTGGGTTAGGAGCCAAGTTCCTCCCACAGTTCAAAGATATGCAGATTAGGCTAAATGGCATTCCCAAATTGCCTGTAATACAGGATAAAGTGGTATAGATGATAAGACAACAATGAAAAAAAATGTGTAGTCATAGGTCCTAATGTTTTTTTTGTGATCACAGACTTGAAAAGAGTGAGTCAAACATCACCCACAAAAGGCAACTGGAGTCCATATTTAAGGTGACTGCATTTTTAATATCCTTTTCTAAGATGTTGTAAGGTCTACTGCAAGGAGGCAACCTTTTAACTAAAGTTGGTATACACTATTTTAAAATGCCAAAGGTGTAATTGGACAATACATTTAGAATAATAGAATTTTACACATGCATTCGCTGATGGTATGTTTATGGTAATTGGACAAAACTGCAGTTTTAAATTCAGTAATATGGACTTTCAAAGTGTTCTTTTTATGTTCATTCCTAACCAGGAGCTGGAGCACAAAGTCATTACTCTGTTAAAGAATGAGTTGAAAAGATTTAAGAAGTTCCTGAGTACAGATTACTCAGCATGCTCTGAAAGGGAGGTGGAGCATGAGGAGGATCAGAGCAGTGTCAGAGAGGGAGCGCTGAAGATCACACTGCATGTCCTGAAGAACATGAACCACACAGATCTTGCTAACACACTGCAGAACAGTAAGAGTTCATGGGCTTATAACATCACTTTAACTTTAGAGATAGGAAACTGCTGTAAATTTTTTAAACATCACCTTAATGTGCTTTAATTCAACAGAATATAATAACAGATAAGTACTTACTTTACATATGATATATTGCTATGAAAATGTAGTCATTAAAGATAGTCATATAGTTTACATTGTATTCTTCTTTTTATGAGAACTCGTCTCTGTGCACCAGCAAAAACTCAAATCCAAACTGAGTGAGAAAAGTAAAACTATTTATGAAGCAATCTCACAGCATGGAAGCTCAACACTGCTGAAGGAGATCTACACAGAGCTCTACATCACAGAGGGTTGGAGTGGAGATGTCAATAATGAACATGAGGTGAGACAGATTGAGACAGTGTCCAGAAGACCAGCAACACAGGACACACCCATCAAATGTAATGATCTCTTTAAAGACAAGTCCATCAGAAGTGTGCTGACTAAAGGAGTTGCTGGAATTGGAAAAACAGTCTCTGTGCAGAAGTTCATTCTGGACTGGGCTGAAGGAAAAGCAAATCAGGACGTCACCTTCATGTTTCCACTTCCCTTTAGAGAGCTGAATCTGATGAAGCAGGAAAGTCTCAGTCTGATGAACCTTCTTCATCAATTTTTCCCTGAAATAAAACAATTAGAATTAATAGATAGTGATGGTCACAAAGTGCTGTTCATCTTTGATGGTCTAGATGAATGTCGACTTCCTTTAAATTTCCAGACAAATGAGAGAATGTGTGATGTGACAGAGTCAGCCTCAGTAGATGTGCTGCTGACAAACCTCATCAAGGGGAACCTGTTTCCCTCTGCTCTCCTCTGGATCACCTCTCGACCAGGGGCAGCCAATCAGATCCCTCCTGAGTGTGTAGACCAGGTAACAGAGGTGCGAGGGTTCAGTGATCCTCAGAAAGAGGAGTACTTCAGGAAGAGGATCAGTGATCAAAGCCTGGCTAATAAAATCATCACCCACATGAAGTCTTCAAGAAGCCTCTACATCATGTGCCACATCCCAGTCTTCTGCTGGATCTCATCCACTGTTCTAGGGAGACTGTTAAGTGGAGCAGAGAGTGGAGAGATCCCCAAGACTCTGACTCAAATGTTCACACACTTCCTGATCTTTCAGATCAAACACAAGGACCAAAAGTACCATCGAAAATATGACCCAGATCCGCAGCAGACTAGAGAGAGTATCCTGGCACTGGGAAAACTGGCTTTCCAACAACTGGAGAAAGGAAACCTGATCTTCTATGAGGAAGACCTGAGAGAGTGTGGCATTGATGTCAGTGAAGTGTCCGTGTACTCAGGAGTTTGTACCCAAATCTTTAGAGAGGAGTTTGGGCTTCACCTGGGGAAGGTGTTCAGCTTTATACATCTGAGTGTTCAGGAGTTTCTGGCTGCTTTATACACATTTCTCTCCTTCATCAACAAAAATATTGCAAAACAAGAAAACACTGATCTGTCTGATCTTTTCATCAAAACAAAAATGTCTAATTTTCTGAAGAGTGCAGTGGACAAGGCCTTACACAGTAAGAATGGACACCTGGACCTGTTTCTCCGCTTCCTTTTGGGTCTCTCACTAGAGTCCAATCAGACTCTCTTACGAGACGTACTGCCCCAGACAGGAAGCAGCTCTCAAAGCAAACAGGAAACAGTTGAGTTCATCAAGGAGAAGATCAGGGAAAATCCATCTTTAGAGAAATCCATTAATCTGTTCCACTGTCTGAATGAACTACATGATAATTCTTTAGTGCAAGAAGTCCAGTATTACTTGAACAGAGGAGGTTACAGTCGTCTCAGGGGAGTCAGACTCTCTCCTGCTCAGTGGTCAGCTCTGTTGTTTGTGTTGCTGAACTCAGAAGGGACTGTAGAGGAGTTTGATTTGAGGAAATATGACAGATCAGAGGAATGTCTTCTGAGGCTGCTCCCAGTGGTCAAAGCCTCCAGAAAGGCCATGTGAGTAATTTTAACTATTGTTTATCTTTTAAAGTTTTTTTTAACTTATCTTTGCACATTTAAATACCAAACATAGTTACTGAGATAAAACTAGGATATTTCTAACTTTGAATTATTCCCCTACACAGCAACACTTGCGTATTTTCACTTTCTGATACAGCAGATGACAGTATGCACATGTTGGTTGGCGAGCCACCATTAAACACTAAAAGAAATACGAGAAAGAGGGAGTCAATCTTTGTTCTATGCCTAATGTTTTTAATATTGAAGAAAAAAATATTAAGACAATTCTGTTCTGTGCCTTCCTACTTTATCACATAGGGCTGTGTAGGTCATAAATGAGATGCATGATATGCTCACACAGATTTCAGAAAAGACAGATGACATTGATTACATTGCATTATAAACAGCGGTCCACTTCTATGATCATGTACGTACAATTGGCTCCCATACCTGATTCAATCCATGCCTAAGTATCCTGTACCATACTCAGGAATGCCCAGGCATGCCTGAGTAGGGTACAGCAAACTCAGGCATGGATTTAATCAGGTATAAGTATGCCAGATTAGGTCGTACCATAGTCAGGCATACTCATTCCTGAGAATGCCTGAATATGCCAGAGTATGGTATGGCATACTCAGGCATGGAATGAATATTCCATACCATGCTCAAGACCACCATTCAGACCTCAAATATCAACATAAACAGAAAAACACCTTTGGCTTCATAACTGTATTAGTAAGGCTATTTAGAACACCTAATGTAAACAGAATTTAACATTTCCTACA
>JAOTRS010000004.1:23870368-23874126 GCA_028565755.1 Dinotopterus cunningtoni
GACCACATTTTTGTATAAGGATTATGAGTTTTGCCCTGACCCTATCACTGATGTTTGTACATCGCCTGACCTTGCCTGTTTTTTGACCTTGCCTTTTGGACTACCGTTTTGGATTTGTTTGTTGGAGTTTATCATAAACCTCTGCTGTTATATGCATTTGCATCCATCTCTACCCACCTTCCTAACAGCACATAACCAGTTTGTGGAAGCCAGAACTATTGTTTGTCAGTAGGAGATCAAATACTTATTTTACTCACTGCAATGTAATTCAGTTTATAACAATTATACCATGTGTGTGTTCAGGACGAGTGGGCAACGTAACAAAATCTACAGTGGATAAACAAATTATTTCCCCCACTTATATAAATACTGTGTGTGTGTGTGTGTGTGTGTGTGTGTGTGTGTGTGTGTGTGTGTGTGTGTGTGTGATTTTTCTCTCAGACTGTATGGGTGTAATCTCACAGATGAAAGCTGTAGATTTCTGTCCTCAGTTCTCAGCTCAAACTCCTCCAGTCTGAGAGAACTGGACCTGAGTTACAATAAGCTGCAGGATTCAGGAGTGAAGCTGCTCTCTGCTGGACTGGAGAATCCACACTGTACACTGGAGATACTCAGGTCAGATCATATCTTTTAGCTTAGATGAGCTGCAGTGATGATCAGAATACAGAATATTAACTTTGTAAAGAATATTTTAACTTCATAAAAAAATACTAGTACTACTAAAATACTACTAAAATATACAGTCTAAATTTCTATTGTCAAAAACTGCTTTTTATGTTTAAATCAAATCCAGATTTTATTTTTGCTGTGTGTGTGTGTGTGTGTGTGTGTGTGTGTGTGTGTGTGTGTGTGTGATAGAGAGAGAGAAAGAGAGAGAGAAACTAGCAAATGGTTCCTTAGCTCCTGCCTTAGGTCCTTGACAGCTTGTGGACATTTGCTAGTCCAGAGTCCACTTGTAGACTGGCATGTCAGTATGGAAGCAGAGCTGTTTGGGCTAAGAGAACTGACAACCAGTAAGCATTACAGTGCACCTTTCTCTGGAATTGTTGAGTGAGGATGTGTTATTGTCTATAATAATTGAGTCAAGTAGTGTTACAGTCTGTAACTGGTGTGGGGTAGGGACAATCTTTGTATTTGGTGTGTGATATAGCATTACTGTCTTTAATTTATAATCGAAGAAGGGTCACTGTCTGTAATTATTAATTGCATTAGAATTGCTGTCAGGTATAAGTTAATTGATGTAGAATTACTGTACAGTATGTAAATGCTGAGTGAGTAGGTGGTATGGTCAATGTCTGTTGATTGATGTAGATTTAAAATCTGTAATTGTTGATTGAGGTAGAATTAGTGTTTTTATTTGTCAGTTGAGGTAATGTTACTCTGTAATTGTTGATTGAGGTAGACATACCATCTGTAATTGTTGAGTAAGGTATTATTACTGTATTATTATTATTATTATTGTAATTGTTGGCTGAGGTAGTGGTACTCTCTGTAATTGATGAGTGAGGTCGCATCACTGACTATTACTGACTGTAATCATTGAGTGAGGTAGTGGCACAGTCTGTAATTGTTGACAGTGTTATTGTAAGTGTTACTGCATGGTGTTGCTGAGTGATGCAATGTTATGGTTAAGTGCCCCAAAGTGCTTCACATAAATAACCAAATAATATTAAAAATGTATAAATCAAAATCACATCACACATATACATATTAAATCCAAACACATCATCTGATGGTTAAAATGCCAAAGAAAACATGTGGTGAGATTTGAACACCCTCAGTGATGTGGCCTTACGAATAGTCAAGGGTGGGTCATTCCACAATTTGGGGGCAGCAACAGAGAAAGCCCTGTCACCCCTGAGCTTGAATTTGGTTTTGAGTACAGTCAGCAGAAATTTGTCTGATGATCTGAGAGAAGGAATTGTAAAGGTAATTCGATACTATACTGGGAACCAATGAAGGGAAGCCAGGACTGAAGAGAAATGTTTTCTTTTACATGTAGAAGTTAGGAGCCAAGCAGCAGAATTTTGGACCAACTGTACAAAATTTGCACAAACAAAAGGGCAAAGCATTGCAATGATCGAGACGAGTGGTGATAAAGGCGTGGATGGCCTTTATCACCACTCAAAATTTAAAAATGCCTAATAGACAAAACAGGCTTAACTTTTGCCAATTGCCTCAACTGAAAGAAGCTGGACCAAATCACAACACTGATCTGCCATGGTCGAAAATAACACTTAAATTTGATGCTGTGGGTTTACCATACTGGTGGAACAGGTGGAACTCTACTCCTAGCACCAGGACCTAAGAACTAAGATCTTGGCCTTTTTATCATTAAAATTAAAATTAAAATAATTTAGGGCTAACCATGTTTTTATGTCATCAAGACATGTTAACAGAGCCCTTTGGTTTAACGGGAGATGAATCCGACTATCATCTGCATAGCAGTAAAAGGAGATGCCATGTTTCCTCAGGAAATAGCTGAGCAACAACAAATACAACTATAGTTCCAGCAAGGATGAGCGGGCCCAAGCACCTTGTGCCCTCGCCACCCAGGCACACAACCTGTGTGTTTTTTGAGCGTGTTAAGACCTCCAAAAAGCCATCGCCGTCTGGGTACACCGCACACCTTGCACACTTCACACACTATATAGGGCTGATGTCAGCTTGGGCCCTAAATATTTGTGTGTGTGTGTGTGTGTGTGTGTGTGTGTGTGTGTGTGTGTGTGTGTGTGTGTGTGCGGGCGTGCGTGACATGTGAGTATTAGTGTGTATGTGAAAGAGAGAGGTGTGTGTGGGTGTATCAGTCTGTAAATGTGTTTATGCATGTGTGTGGTGTGTGAGTCTGTGTGTTAACATTTGTGATGTGTGTGAGACATGTGACTTGTTAGTGTGTGTGGGGGGGGTATGTGTGTGATATGTGTGTGTGTGTGTCTGTGTGTGGGAGAGAGATGAGTGTGTAAGTGTTAACATTTGTGATGTGTGTGATGTATGAGTGTGTTTGTGCATGAGTGTGTGTGCGTGTTAACATTTGTGATGTGTACAGTATGTGTGTAGAATAGGCTGCAGATGCTGGAAAGAAACGCATCACACTATGATGTCACTGAATGTGATGTCACTCAATATAAGGCCACACAAAGTTATTAATCACTTTTCGGCGTAAGTTTAAGGCATCGTCGCGGCTGACCCATTTGAGATGTCAAAAATCCCTCTAAAATTTTGCATCCTCAATGTCTTTAGATCACATCGGTTTGGTGGCGATCATATAAATTCCCTAGGAGGAGTATATCAAAATCCATCAAAAATTCCTTTTAAGTACACTAAGACCTCTAAAAAGCCCTGGATGATGATGTCACTGAATATGGCATAAGTTTAGGGCTTCATCACGACTGAACGTGTCTTTGGTAGTGATGGCGTGGGTGCTAGGGCCGATCATTGTTGCTTGCAGTAACGGCCCAAACACATGCGCCGTTGTTGGCTGTGTGCAACATACAACATGGTCCCTTTGGGCCTTCAAAAAGCCTCTGTTGGGGCCTTTAAAAAGCCGCAGTTGGGGCCTTCAAAAAGCCTCAGTTTCTGATGTCACACAATGTGGGCCAGGTTTGGGGGAAATCGTAATGGCGCAGGTGCTTGGGCCAGTCATTGGTTGTGTGTGCGTGTGTGTAGGATGTTTAATGTATGTACAGTGGGAGCCACGTCAAACAGCCACCTGGAGCATGACAGGTCCATGACAGGACCATGACAGGACCATGCACGAT
>JAOTRS010000004.1:23926944-23949260 GCA_028565755.1 Dinotopterus cunningtoni
TAATGGCACAGTGAAAAATAGTTATATGTTGTTATTCATCTGAGGTTGTATTTAATTTGTAATTAAAGTTTTTATGTAATTAATTTGTAAATAAATGTATTTAATAAAAATATATATTGCTTGGCTGATGTTTTCCCTAATACATTTTTCTTTTTTTTTCTTAAATCATATTTTTAGATGTTTGCCTGTGCCAAAACCCTGTATATCTCAGATGCAGATAAGCGTAAACACTTCCGTTTGCTGCTTCGTCTGTTCCACAGTGGCGGGCAGGAGATTGGGTCTTTCCAAAGTGGACTTATTAAAGTCATTTCCAAACCCTCACAGAAAAGACAATCCATGAAGAATGCAGATTGTGAGTCAGTTTGTGACTGTGTGCAATTGTGTATTGACTGAGAATTGACTGAGACTATGCTCAGAAGACATCTACAATGGTGTTAAAATGATAAATAATACGTATCAATATAATAAAATAATACTTGGAATCTAAGACAACTTCAAATACAGCAATTCACATAACACATTGGAAATTGCTACCTCTTAAAAATAATCCCACCTTCATCTTCAGTAAAGAAGCATATTTCTTTCTGATAATAAACAATAAACACCTTAAATGACTAGCAGATTTTGCAGGTCCCTGAAATCACAGTACATCATTTATAAGCAAAACATTTTACAAATTTAAATAGTGTTAATTGATTAAGTTTACTTTTTGGAATGCAATATTGTATATCATAATTGGTATGCCACCTTAACATCCCATCCAAGTCTCCAGAGTTACCACAGCCATGACAATGACAAGTTCTTTCTGAAACTGAGTGAGCTACTGATCTGGTCTTTGTATACACTCTGTTTCATTATTACTGTCCATGAACACTTGTCTTATCATATTTTTTTTTCTATCTACATAATGCATACTTGTCTATATACTATGTGAAAAGTATTGTAACTCCAAGTCCTTGGACCATGTTCAATACAAGGCAGCTATCCAGCACCCAAAGAGGTTAAGCATTTGACCTTTGGCCACTTGATCCTAAAACATATGGTTAAGGGCAATTTCTATTGACATTGTGAGTCTTGTCTTGTCAGAAGAGCTCAGAAAAACAAAGATGTGCTGTAAATGTTTCAGTGGTGGCAAAGTGACGTTGAATTCCTCACCCTCTGGTGGAAAAGAGACACAATGAGATGAATTTTGTGACCAATAAAAAACAGGTTGCTTCACTACGGTATTTTATTCACTGTTGTGGGCATATGTCCTTTGGCAGTATGTTTAACTTTGCTTGTGTCTCTATGTGTTTTCAGTGTGCATCTCATCTGGTTCAAGAGTTTCATTGTTTAATCGGCTGAGGTCTCAGACAGTCAGCACACGTTATCTCGCAGTGGAGGGTGGAGGCTTTGTGGCTAGTGCCAGACAGTGGACTGCTTTTACTCTCATTCTCGGTATGGAATGTTTCCTCTCTTTCTGGCTTTTCATACACTCACTGGTGATTGAAGATGTTCTAAATTGGTTGTATCATATAGCATGCACACAATAATTCACATTATAACTCAAAAAGTTGGAAAAACTACTTAGCATTATATTAATTGTTAATTATCTAACTTTTAGTTTAATTAACATTAACAATAATTAATTAACCATTACCATTAATTAAACATTAATGATACGTTAACCATTTTATGTATCACTAACTTTCATGATCAAGGGAGACCAAAAAGATTTTATCACTAAAAAAGTGATAAGAAAAATATGCACTACCTCCCATTATTTCTGAAGGGTCAAATTATTGAGCTAAAGTTAAAGAAAACAACTACAGAAACCCTTTAACACATTAGCAAAACCCAGAAGGATAGTGATGATTTTCGAAAGAAATCATGAAGGGAGATCACTACAACATTTGGTGAAGTTTGCATGGTAAACAATCAACAGTAAAAACCATAGCTATGTTCTATAGTAAAAATAAGAGAATTTCCATATGCAAACAATGTGGTGAGAACTCACAGAATTTGGATTAAAAGGCTATGTGACCTTGGTAAAGTCAGCTGATGACCCGAATGTCCCCCCATATAATGACTTGAGTCCCAGGTGCAGAAAATGCATCCCCGCATCATGATGCTGCCACCACCATGTTTGACTATAAGGATGGTTTTAATAAGCTGATGTCTTGTTTTTCCAAAACGTTTTTTTTTCCCTAAAAAAAGATCAATATTTGAGTCAGAACAGAAGTTTCTAGAGTCCTTCTGGGGCTTTTTGACAAACTTTCAGCTGATTGTCATGTACATTTTAGTGAGGAATGGCTTCTGTCCGGCCACACCACTATAGAAGCCTGACTGATGGAGTGTTGTAGTTATGATGACCTCATGTAAGGCTCCACAACAGGATTTCATATATAATGACCCTTGGGTTTTTAGTTACCTCTATCTATCCTCTACCTGACCAATGTGCTTCATCCCTGATTATTCAGTTTGACTGGGCTGCCAGATCTGGAAAGACAATTGGTTGTTCCAAACCTCTTCTCCTTAAGAATGATGGAGGCTACCATTCTCTTAAGCATTTTTAATGCTCCAGAAATATTCTTGTATCCTTCCCCAGATTTGAGCATGTCTACAGAACATTCGCTCAACCTCAAGGCTTTGTTTTCACTAAACATACAGTAAACCATCTACTCTGATACATTATGTAGACAGGTGTGAGGCTTTCCTACTTACAGTATGTTCAATCCAGGGGTGGACTCCAATCAAGTTGTAGAAGCACCTCAAGGATGTAGGATGCACTTGTAGCACTATAGAACTGTAAGAACTATAAGAAAACTATAGTTGTAGAAGTATAAGAAAAAAGCTTTGCATTTTAGGATGAGTGTGAAATATAACAAACTGTGTAAAACCTGAAAGCGTCTGAAATATTTCCATCATAACTGAATGTATGTTTCTAATATGTAAAAAGTAATATATTTTTCAGAATGTTGCAATCATCTGCAGGCCAACATTGAATATTTATTTCTCTCTCTCTCTTTCTCTCTGAAGTAGAGGATAAGCAGACTGACCGCAGTGATTACTCTGTGTGTGAAAGCTACATCTGTTATGGCTGTGTGGTTCAGCTGGTATGCACCATTTCAGGAGTTGCATTGCCACCCATGGTATAAACTTTACTTCTTCTTGTTTAAAAGTTTCTGAATGCTTGAATTGTTTTACTGTTTGTTTTACCCTTACTCACTCACTCACTCACTCACCGTCTATACCGCTTTATCCTGTATTTAGGGTCGCGGGGGGCCTGGAGCCTATCCAAGGAGGCTTAGGGCACAAGGCTGGGTACACCCTGGACAGGGTGCTAATTCATCACAGGGCACACACATACACAGTCACACACTCATTCACACACTATGGGCAATTTGGGAATGCTAATTAACCTAATCTGCATGTCTTTGGACTGTGGGAGGAAACCGGAGTACCCGGAGAAAACCCACCAAGCACGGGGAGAACATGCAAACTCAATGCACACAGAGAGGGGAATCAAGTCTGGTCGGGAATGAAACCCAGACCCTGGAGGTGCATGGCGACAGTGCTAACAGTGATAACCGTCTGTCAGTCCTGCCTAAATCAAACCTAGAAGAAGGTATATAGAAGAAAAAAATGTTAATAAAAAAATCATAATCTTAGAAAAAATCCTTTTCTTTATGACTATCAGTTTCTCAGGAGGAATTTTGTCTGATTCTACTACAACACTGCTTTGTTCATTGAGGCTTTTGGACATTCGCTTTTGCACACTTCTCTTAATGTCCCACCACAGCATTTTAATTTGATTGAGGTCTGGACTTTGACTAGACCATTCCAAATCTTGATTCTTTTATTTTTTAGCCATTCTAATGTAGATGTACTGGTGTGCTTCAGATCATTGTCCTGTTGCATGACTCAATTTCTGTCAAGCTTTAGCTGGCAGACAGATCTGTCAGAGGTTATGATCGACTTATTAACAGCAAAATGCCCAGGTCCTTTGGCTGCAAAACAAGCCCAAATTATCACTCTTCCACAGCCATACATGAAAGTGGGTTTTCTTTCTGTTTCTGCTGAAATGCTGTTTGGTGGGCATTAAGACCTCCTCTTTGGTCTCACCAACATTGTTCTAGAAGCCTTGTGGTTGGTTTAAATGGAGTTTGCCAAAACATCTGCTTTTGTAGAGGTCTGCACACCTACTGATGATCAGTTAATCAAGGTCTGCTGATTAGCAGCACCTGGCCACAACTTACCACTTAAGTTAGGGGGTTCTTAGTACTGCAGTGCACTTTTTTTTTTTTATTTGTCTTCATTTTTGTTAAATAAATAATTCCACAGTGAAAAAAGTTCCATATTATACAGTATGTTGATGTTCATCATGGGTTGTATTTGCCTAAAACTCAAACCCACTATGATCAGATGATCAAATTAAATAAAGTTACTCAGTTTTTTTTAACTTTTAAACATGCTGCAGTATACTGGTTATTGAATCATGATCAGCTGTTTAGAGTGGCAACAGCTACAAGAAAAAAAAAAGTTATTTCTTAGTTTGGCAGGTGCTGAGCCATCTGCACTGCCTGACTGATAGAAGGACGATAAATAGTTTATAATTAGGGAGAAGGGTATAATTGATAATGCAGGCATCATTTTTTGTAATTTTTTTGGTGGGTAGCTGAGTGTTGATAAGTCGTTTTCACCACCTGCTGCAGCATTTGGCAGTCTGTTGTATAACAGCTGCCCTACCAAACTAAGAGGCATTAAAGATGGTCTCAATAGTAACAGCAATACAAGTTTACATCTTGGAGCACAGATGGGCCTTTTATATTCTCTTCAGAAAATAGAAATGCCTATACTGTATGTAATACCATATGAATTAGCATAAGCAGCAGTTTCATTTGCCATCTCCATCCTCTTCAATAGGAGAACCTGTTCACCTTATTTATGTAGTTATGCAATCAGCCAAGCATGATAGCATGTGGGTGTGGCTATTCGCATCACTCAACATAGCCAATCAACGCGATAGTTTATGATAAATACTCTTCATGACTTCATAATCATTTATGAAGAAATGAGCTTGATGCATTTACAAAGTGCCCAAATCCTCACAAAACACAAACAAACGTGCAACACAAACAAACAGCATGGCTTACTCCAAAAAACGGAGTAACTTTTGAAAACTGAACCTTCAAAGATCTATGGACTACGGAGCCCCGGAAGTCACCTAGAGGAGAAAAAAAAAACAAGAAAACAAACTGTGGCAACAGTTTTGTAATTTGTGCCCTCAGTTTAATAATCCATTCCCACAACTTCCTAAACTGTTCCCTCAGTTTAATTATTCGGTTTTTTTTGTACACAGACTCCTTTTAGAAGAACAGGAAGCTTCCCGATACGTGTTAATGAATCTTATTACATATTGTTTTATTGTGGATTATTAAGTGAAATACATCAAACTCTCTTAACTGCATGCTTACAGTGATTCTCTAGATATCAGCTTTGAGGTAGAATACTGTGACTTAATAAGAATGATTTGCATTAAAATCGTTAACAAATGATTAATGCAAATTAAATCGTAGTACTTACCTCAAAGCTGCTACAATTTAGCAGCTTTGAGCTTCCTGTTCTTCTAACAGGAGTCTGTGTACAAACCTGTGGGAACGGATTGCGAAACCATGCGCACAGAATTATGTATTTGTGGGTATGGATTACAAAATCTGAGCGTATGGATAATTAAACTGAGGGAACAGCTTAAGAAATCGTGGGAAAGGATTATTAAACTGAGGGCACAAATTACAAAACTGTTGCCACAGATTGTTTTTTTTTCTCCTCTAGGTGACTTCCAGGGCTCCGTACTGGACAGATCATTGTAAGTTTATTCTTCCTATGGGAAGTTTAAAACCAGTTCATTTCATAAGTTCATTCATGGTGCTAATTAAAGCAGTAATGTGTAGCGACATTATAAGATTAAACACAGGTTGTTAGAGCAAACATATCCACAGCAGTTCAAGGTGAGAGCACGGTAAATATCTGAACTGAGACTGTTGTCCAAATTTTATTTCTTTGTATTAATAAGTATCCTGTCCAGCGTGTACCACGCCTCGTGCCCTAAGTCTCCTGGGATAGGCTCCAGGATAAATACAGGATAAAGCAGTATGATGAGTGTATTAATAAGTTAGGTAGAGAATTCTCCTGTACAGAAAGACAGGAAGACATATATGTGTGCTTCAACCTGAAATAATTATATTATTGATTATATATGCACAAAGATAGAGTGAGAGAGTTAAAAGTTAGTATGCCCCCTTTTTATTCTATGCTTTTTTGTGCAAAAGCATAAAATAAATTATCTGATTGTAGTGGGTGGCAGTATTACGCAAAATACAGCCTCAGACAAACAACAACAACTGTGTTTACTGTGAAATTATTTATTTAACAAAAATTAAGCCAAAAAGATAAAAATACATGTGGGCAATACTAATTACCACCTTACTGTTTCCACAAGATTGAAGATGGTGAGTTGCAGCCAGGTGCTGCTAATAATCAGCCTATTATAAATTAATCAAGTGTGGTTTGTTTTAAATGATGCCAGCAGAAAGACTCTTCTGTCTAAAAAGAACACAGAAAAACAAAACAACAGTTCATCAGAAACAAACCCCCTGTCAAGCACTGCAGTGGAGGGGTGATGATTTGTGCTTGTTTTGCAACCACAGGACCCGAGCACTTTGCAGGCATTGAGTTGACCATGAACTCTTCTGTATACCAGAGTATTCTAAAGGCAAATGTGAGGCTACCTGTCTGATAACTAAAGCTTGGTCAAAACTGGGCTGTGCAACTAGACACTGATCCAAAGAACACCAGTAAATCTATTTTAGAATGGCTGATAAATAAAAGAATCAACATTTTAATAGTCCATAGTCAAAATCCAGACCTCAACCCAATTAAATGTTTTGGTGGGACCTTAACAGAGCTGTGCATAGGTGAATGTCCAAAAACCCTAATGAGCTGAAGTGATGATGTAAAAAAGAATGGGCTTCCACAAGAATATGAGAGACTGATGAGGTCATGCAGGAAATAATTGCTTCAAGTTATTGCTGCTAAAGGTGGATCCAGAAGCTATTGAATCATGGGGGGGGGGGAATAGTATTGCCCACATGTTTTTTGTTTTGTTTTGTTTTGTTTTGTTTTTGGTATCATTGCTGTTAAATGAATAATGGCACTGTGAAAAAAGCTGTTTGACTGAGGTTGCATTTCTGATTGAGGTTGTAATACTGAGAACAGCTACGATCAGATGATTATTATCTTTTTGCAAAGAAAACGCAGAGAATAAAATCTTTGGCCATATAGTGTATCCATAAATATGAGGTATTTATACTTAATCATCACATTGTGTCTAACTTGCACTATCTTTGCTCTTTATAAGGTGATCCGTAAGGTGAATAAGCAGCATGCATGCCTGGATATAGATGAGCCAGTGTCCCAGCTTCATAAATGTGCGTTTCAGCTCAGAAACAGCAAGCACATGTACCTCTGCCTCTCCAATGAAAAAATCTTACAGTACCAGGTGAAAAGACACTCTGATTGCACAACAGTTAATGGACATACAGTACATGATGCACATGTAATGAGCTTACATTTATGGACTAGAAACTAGTTAAATGTGAACAATCTGACTGCAAAGTGTGATAAATAGCTCGGTATCAGGCTGCTGATTGGGAGGTCCCTGGTTCAAGCCTCAACACTGCTGGGCACCATTGTGGTCAAAAGAAACCATGCATAAAATATTCTGTAGCAGTTTGTAATACATCTTGTTATATATGTATTACTTCCTGATATCCTGTTTGTAATACTTTTTATTTTAAAACAAACAAATTAAATAATTTGATATTAATATAAAAATATTGATTTTATATTTAATATAAAAATATTAATTAATTTAACTTTGCAGTCAAACTGTTCATATGTAACAGTGATGTACCAAAAATAACAGTTAAGGATAGTAAAAATCACTTGGATACCTACATAGACCTTTGGCAAAGAAATAAAATATGTCAATGTCTGTTCAACTTGCATGTTTATAACATTTTACATGGAATTCCAGTACAAGTCTGTTGGGTCTTGACTTCAGTTGTGTTGTTCAGTTGGCGATTCGTTTTGTGGGGCCAAAATCATAGGCACAGGTGACATGACAGAGTTTTAAATCTCTCAGTCCTTTTGAGAAAACAGATCTGATCATGGTGCAAGCTGCCAGGGATTTTCAATCACCACCAAATACACTACTGAAAATAAAGCTGTTGTCTTGGGCCCATCCATTGCTGAATTCTGGGAATTTGAGTCAACACAGTTTTGAAAAGTTTGTAGCTCCGACAGGCTTAGAAAAATAATTGCTGTGGCTACTGTCTTCAGTACTAGCTTTCTCAAAAGAGGCCAGCACAGCACATGGCAGCCAGCCTGAATCTGACAAGGCTTGTTATGTCTGCCACATTTTACAATGACAGGATTCTTAGTGAATCTAGTCTGTCTGTGGCCTGTTTCAGTAATGGAAAACCATTTTCTGAGTTAATGCAAAGGAAAGTGGATAAGTCCTAAATATCTACTCCTTGTTGGGGGCATATAGAAGACAGACATATAGGAGAAGTATGATGCCACTGAGTATGAGGGAACAAGGCAGCTGGTGTGTAACTGTGTAGCTAAAGAGAGAGTGAAATGTAATAGTTTGAACTTGAACGCCTGGCTCCGAATATCTATGGTGTTTTGGGGTGAAGACGACATGAAAATAAATGCAAATAACCTGTATTCAATATGTAGTGTTGGATATAAAGTCCTCATAATGTAATTAAGATTCAGGCAGGTGGTCTGCCAAACCCAAGCTTAAGTTGGTCGGACAAAGTTTTGAAAATCAAATAAACTATTCTGATTAATTTTAAAAATGCAGCAATTCCATACTGTATCTATTCACCCATATTACTGTTTTCACTTATACAGTCTGGCAGATATTTTTTCTTTATGGCCTCTCTACATTGAATTAGAAATCTTGTGAGCAAAGTCAAGGTTATAACTATTCAGGGATTACAGCCATTTTCACACACACATTCACAGATTTTAGGGGTTTATAAAAATGGCTGACAAACAGTCCAGGTGTGGTCTGTTCCCTCATTACTCCATGACTAAACAAGCAGAGAAAAGTCCTGGAGGTGGTGGAGTATTAAATTTGTATTTGGTTGGTGTTCTGTCCAAGTGAAGATGGCCATTATTAGGATGAAAAAAAAAACATCAAAGAGATGGCAAAAACATTGTGAGGGGCCAATACAACAGTTTGGAACATTCTTAAACATAAGAAATTTACTGGCAAACTCAGCAACAGCAAAAGGCCTGGAAGACCACAAGACTAAACTAAAATGGATGACTCTAGAATTCTGTCAGTGGTGAAGAAGAACCCTTTTACAACATCTTGCCAAGCCAAGAACACTCTTGAAGAGGTAGGTATGTCATTGTCAAAGTCTACAGGCAAACAACAGAGTTATGAAGTGAATACAGATGCTTCACAATACAGCACAAACTACTGGTAACGCTCAAGAACAGATTAGACTTTGCCAGAATATTTTGATTTTTTTTTTTTTTTTTTAAGAATAGCTCATGATCCAAAGCATACCACATGATCTTTCAAATATGGTGGAGCAAATGTTATGGCATAAGCATGTATGGCTGCCAGTGGAACTAGATCACTGGTGTTTATTGATGACCTGACTGCTGACTAAAGTAGCAGAATGTAAGCCAGAAATGTATGGGGCTATACTCTTTGCTCAGATTCAGCCAAATGCTGCAAAATTGAATTGGATGCCACTTTATACTGAAGATGGATAATGACCCAAACCACCCAAGGAATAGAAATGGTATATTCTTCACTCGCCAAGTCAGTTACATGCTCGCAACTCAAACGAGAATGCTTTTTACTTACTGTATACAAGACTGAAGCAGAAAGACCCACAAAAAAGTACAGTAGCAGCTGATGGCAGCCTCAGTAAAGGCCTTGAAAAGCATCTTGATATAGAAAGCTTAGCATTTGTTCATGTTCTAGGGTTCCAGACATCAGGCAGTCATTAACCGCAAATGATTTTAAATCAAATATTAAAAGCAATCCTCATGTTTGTAATTCTGTTTGTGTTTTTGTGTAAAAATGCCTATAATTTCTGAATGGTTAATGCCACACTTTTTCAATTCAATTTAATTCAATTTAGCTGTCATTGTTGCAAAGCAGCTTTACAGAATGAAAAATGTAGAAATGAGTTTTGATGAAATATGCATAAATTATAATTATCAGATTGTCCCTGATGGCAAGGATAAACTCCCTAAAATAGCAATAGGAAAAAACCTGAGAGGACCCAGACTCAATGGGGAACTCATCCTCATTTGGTTGATATCTGTCATCAACAATTAAGTATAACAGGAGAGGTGTTTAAGTTAATATGGAGTCCACGTTAATTATTGGAGGCTCGGGTACAAAACTGTCTGTAGGAATTTTAGTCCTAAACTATTGAGAAACTGCAGTCACGGGCCATCAGAGAACAGCTGACTGCACCAGCCAAGTCCAAGACCATCTTCAAGGTCAAGTGGAACTATTCCTAGTCACCACAGGCCTCCCAAGCAGACCATATGGGGCCTTCATGCAATCAGATCTTCAACCAATAGTGGGGCACCAGGATGAGTCAGACAGGTCTGAGGACAGGGGGGTGGTTCTGGATCACTGGCAGTTCAGGAGTGCCACATGTAGCTCAACAGAGAGAAGAGAGAGAACATTTAGGTATGGTCACAGTCATAGTGTATAAGACGAATATACAGGTATATTTTAGTGCAGAGTGCAAGCAGGGACTTCAGCATTACTAACTATGACAGCATAACTAAAAGGGAGAGCCTGAAAAAAACTCTCTGGGAAGTAAAGCAACCAGTCACTCCAGCGTCAACACACCTGAGTGATCAATAAGAGTCAGGGAAGACAGCATCCAAACCTACCAGTTCTCCACAATACTGTACGTCCATGAGTCTGCCAGATTTGCACCTTTACCTGCATCCTTTGATCAAAGTAGGTGTGGTGGATCATAAGACACTAGCAGTTCACTCAAGTACTGTGGCACGAGACCATTTAGTGCTTTATAGGTCAATAGTAGTATTTTAAAATGCAGTGCGGATAAGATAGGTGTTATGTGCTCATATCTTCTGGTTTTAGTAGACTCTGGTTGCAACATTCTGGACTATAACTGGAGCTTCTTCATGAACCTAGTAGAACATACAGACAGTAAGTCATTAGAGTAATTCAATCTAGAGGTGACAAAAGCATGAACTAGTTTTTCTGCATCATGTAGTGACAATATATTCCTTATCTTAGCAATATTTCTAAGATGAAATAATGCTATCCTTGTAACATAATCTACATGGGCTTCAAATGAAATGCTAGAATCTATAACCACACCAAGGTCTTTTACTGCTGCACGTGATGAAACATAAAGACCATCCAGAGTCACTGTGTGATCAGAAAGCTTACTTCTAGCTACTGTACATATAGTCCTACTACCAGAACTTACGTCTTGCCAGAATTAAACAGAAGGAAGTAATTAGCATCCAGTGTCTGATGTCCTTAACGCATTCCCCAGCTTTATTAAGATAGTGTTTCTCATCTGGCTTTGCCAAGACGTACAACTGTGTGTCATCAGCATAACAGTGGAAACTAACAAACCACTTAAATTAAAGCTAAAAAATCTTGACTTCGTTCACATCGTGAGTATTTCATTACAAATTCCACCTGGTGGTGTACAGAGGCCAAATAGCAAAAAACGTATTTCTCCCTCACTCATCGTCTATCCCACTTAATCCTGTCTAAAGAGTTACAGGACATTTAGGGCATAAGGTGGGGTACCCCCTGTACAGGGTGCCAGTCCATCGCAGGGCACACACATAGACGCACTCACACACTCATTCACATACTACAGGAAATTTTGGAATGCCAATTAGCCTAATTGGCATGTCTTTGGACTGTAAACCAAATCAGAATGATGGTTCATGTTGGAAAAAGTTCATGTTGACTGTAAACCTGACTGTAATTTCATAGAGGCAACGTACTAGCTCCAGAAAGCATTACTCATTACTCGACTGCTACAAGCATAACACCATATCCTGGTAAACTAGAAAGTAACTGTCAACAAGTCAATGTTACCTAATGCCTGACTATAACACAGGTACCTGCATTTTAGCTAACCAGTTGAGAATGGCCAGCACAAATATTAGCAAATAGAACAATTAAAATGTTTCTGTTCACATAAAACATATATTTTAATCAAGGCTTTTTCAATTATGGAACAAAAAATTATCCTGTTTTACATATTGAAAATACTGTTTGTAGGCTTTTCTATGTACATATGGCAAGTGGTTCAATAACTCTTTTAATCTGCATTTTTCTTTAGGCTTCTCCATGTCAAAAGGAGAGCAATCGAGAGCTGTTGAATGATGGTTCATGTTGGACAATCACTGGTACAGAAGTTGTTGAGTACACCTTCAGTGAAAGCCTGACCAGCATCCAAACAGTCATCAGCCCTGTCCCTGTAATTAATGGACTGGAGGTCAGACCTGTTCAATAAACCATTTTATAAATCTTATAAAGGTGGAAAAGTTCAAGGAGTATAAATACTTTTGCAAGGCACTGTAATATATATTTGTGATGAGGCCAAAGGAATGATGTTATTTCATTGTATCATATGTAAGGGACATCTTTGCTAGACTGCTATATAACTAGAAATAAATTAACATGAGCTAGCTTGCTTATATAGATATATTTACTATCTTTACTGTGTTTATTGTGTTACTGTGTAACCTCGGATTGTGAGAAACGCGGTTTGCAAGCGTTCCGCATGATGAGCAAAACGTTTTTATAAATTTTGATTTGAAAAACGAGCAAATCTTGGTTTACGAATACCGAGTATCATGTAGCACGCACGCGCTTCTTGTTTTGACGTCAAGCGTCACGTGATCACAACTGAGCCAATAATTTTTCTCTCTCGCGCGCTGCGGAATTGTGGGTTATTGTCTTCCCTGCTCTGTCTTAGTGCGCGTCTCTAAATGGTATAATCAACATCTGTGCACTCGTGTACTGTTTACTATAATACTGTGACCACGTGTGTGCGTGTAAAACATCTTTTATTTTGTGTTTGTATGTATGTATGTATGTATGTGTGAAAGTTGTCCTTTCACACGCGCGTGTACTGTTTATTATAACTAACACACATGCGCGTCTAAAGCAAAAGCAAGTTTCATTAGAGAGGTTAAAGATTTTCTCTCTCTCTCTGTGTCAGCCTGCACTGCACTTTGTGCACGCTCAGCATTGGACAGCGTGCTTCTTCCCTTCTCCTCTCGCATTCACACACACCCTTCCTCCTCTCGCCTTCACACAAACACACACACTCTTAACGGAAACACTGCTCTGTCGCGATTCTTTTCAAAGGTAAAGTGCAGGTTAATTTGTTTATATTTTGTATCAATTTTTTTTTTGCTGTGTAACAAATAATTTGAGTTATATTATTTCTTATGGGAAAATTCTCTTTGATTAATGAGTGTTTATACAAGCCCATTTCCGGAACGAATTATGCTTAGTAAAAACATAGAAATGCAAAAAATGTCCAAAATCTTCTGGGTTTTAAGGGCTACTATCAGAATAGAACACAAATAACAAGTCTACTTTTTATCCCAGCTTCTATTGCTCTTCTTCTATTTTTTATTTTATTCAAAATGACAAATTCTGTGTTGTAGCTAAATGGTGGAGGCCATGTGGCCATGTTAGAGATCCATGGAGAAAACTTCAGTCCTTACCTAAAGGTCTGGTTTGGGAATATGGAGGCTGAAACTATGTATAGGTAAATGCATTATCCAATATTTTTGTTACAGTAACAGTAGTTTTGTTTCAATTTTCTTAGCTGATGCAAAAATTTAGACATGAAGGATTTATTTTTTAATTTGTTCATATTTTAGAAAACATGTTAGAAAGCAACATTTCCATCTGTTAAGGGTTTTTTTTAGGGTTTCCTCTTTTCCACATGACTAAACACAGTTTTGCCATTTGTGTCAAACATCTGGTTCAAAAACATCAAACAAAAGATTTCTTAATGTTAATTAAAATCTGCATTCTTTCCTAATTTATATACAGTATAGTACAACCTGTCATAAAAGTAAACCAGAAGTACATAAGGATGGATGCACAGTCAAAAATAGTTAGAAATGAATGAGGAAACAAGCTATAACATAGGTGTGTCTCACCATTAAAGGTATTGTGACTTCTGGAACTATGTGACTTGCAAAGATATACAGCAAAAATTATTTTAAAAAATAGATATTTTGTTTTTCATGGGTTCCTGTATAATTGTATATGCTAATTCTAAATCAAACATTTGCTAATATACTTTTGATATTTTAAAAAGATTTGCTATCTGTAACAACATACATAACTCACCCACATTCAGAGGCAGGATGGACATGTATCCAATTATTTGTAATAGCAGATAGGATTTTATAGAATACAAGGTGGTATCAAAAAGTTTTGAGACTAGTTGTTGTAATATGCCAACAGATGGCAGCACAAGGCTGCACACACAGTTACAGAGAGCACCGACCTTCATAAGTTAGTGGGACAAAAGACATCTTCCTGTGTATGTGCTTTACCACATCTGCGAGTTCATAATTAAACAGCAAGTTAAAACAAAGAACAAACATGAAATTCTGGGTGAAACTGTGCAAAACTACCACAGAGATTGACAAGATTCGTCAAATTTATGGCAATGATTTAATAAGTTGCTTGAGGTATTTTAAGTGTCATGTGCACTTCAAGAGCGGAAAAACATCACTGAAAGATTATGAGAGATCAGGAAGACCTTTAACGAGCCCAACATCTGAATATTTTTTAACTCCTCAGCAACTTGTGCATGATGATTGTTGGAGAACAAATCACAACATTTCTGCAATTGTCGGTGTGTGTCATACGGAACAGTCCAGGCAATCCTTGCGTGTGATTTGAACATGCGTTATGTTGCTGCCAAGTTCATCCCCAGGCTGCTGACCCAGGAGCAGAAGGAACACCGCGTCAAAGTATGCCAAGAACTTCATCAGTGTATCATGGATGACCCAGCCTTCATGTTGAGGGTCATTACTAGTGACGAAACTTGGGTGTACGGGTACAACCCTGAGATGAAGCAACAGTCTTCACAGTGGAAGAGCCCATCATCTCTGTGACTAAAGAACATGAGACAGGTCTGCAGCCCGACCAAGTGCATGCTCAAGTGAATCTTTTTCAAAATTCATTTTTTCTCCCAATTTCCATACCGTCAAAAGCAAGTTATTCTGCCAAGTTTAAAGGCATCTGAGGGAGGACGTACAGCAAAAGCTACACCTTTTGATACCACCTCCTATCTTTTGCCAATGCCTGGAAAATGTGACCCTTTAATAGATTTTTTTCTTTTTTAACTTGTGTTATAAAACATAAATATGGGCATGCTAATAATAACATACCGTCACTATTTTTAATGTCTTTCTGTCAGGAGTCCAAGGACTTTGCTGTGTGTTGTGCCCGATATTTCAGTGTTTGGCGGAGAGTGGCGGCGGTATAGGCAGCCTATCACAGTCCCTTTGTCTCTGATACGATTGGATGGGATGATCTACAGAAGCTCATTCACTTTCACATATACACCAGAGCACAGCTCTTCCTCTCAACCATGCACTGTTGCTGAGAGAACTGCCAACTCAGACACACTCATTGACACCATACACCAAGAGTTTACCAGAACCAATTTTCACCTGTTCATGCAGAGCTGACACATACTGGGGTAAAACAAAAAAGAATACCAAAATCTTTTTTAAAGAATACACACAATTGTTTGTTTATCTGCAAAAAAATTTAATCTATGCAAATCGGGGGGAAAAAAGTCTAGAAAAAAAATTGCTATTTTCAGGCTCAAATATTACAATAAAGTACATAGGATTTGTAATGTCATGGCCAAAACTGACTACAAACTCAATTTCCACAGTGCACCTTCAACTACAATGACATCTTTATTCAATCAGTCAGCCAACATTTAGTTATATAGCACCTTAATGCAACCTTAGTTGAACCAAAGTGCTTCACAGCATTAAAATGAATGACAATAAAATGACAATAAAATAGCAATGAAATATTCAAAACATATAAAATTATTAAATACCAAAGGTCATTCTAAATAAATGAGTATTGAATTAGTTTTGCTTTAAACAGTGTAATATTAAGTAACTCAGGTAGAATGGTGTTCCAGAGTTTGTGCCTGGTGTTTCAGAGGAGTGACTTCCTCCATTGTTTGCACCTTGACCGAGAGACCACTAGTAAGTTTTGGTTAGCAGAACGTAGAGCTCTACTTTGTTGGTAAAAGCTTAATGTTTCAAACAAGTAAGAAGGAGCCAGGCGTTTAATAACAATAAAAACGAATATCAAAAGTTTAAACTGAACCTGGAACCAGTGGAGAGATTGCAGGATTTGTGTGATGTGATCATGTTTATGAGTATTAGTCAGCATACGAGCCTCAGCATTCTGCACAAGTTGTAGTCGAAGCAGACGAGCTTGAGTGACGCCAATATAAAGTGCATTGCAATAATCTAGCCTTGATCTAATAAAAGCATGAATGGCTTTCTCCAGGTCACTCCGATTCAGAAAGGGCTTGACCTTTGCGAGGAGGCGAAGATGGAACAAAGCCTGCCTTGACAACAGAGTAAATGTGTGTCTGAAAGTTTAAACTGTTGTCTAAACTCACCCCCAAATGTTTGACTGTTTGGCCAAAATGAGGGACCGGGAAGTCGAGACCAGCAGCAACAAAAGTTGATGAAATGAAGCATTGTGCTGAAATAAACGACCCTAATGACAGCTGTACAAAGAAAACAAAACAGAACCCTAAATGGACCCTGTGGAACACCACAGTTTAAAAGGGCTGGGGAGGAAGAGAGATCACTAATCACAACAGGCCAACTTGTTGTGCCGGACATGTCAGGAGAATTGAGTGATCAAAAGCTGCAGTAAGGTCCAACATCACGAGCAGCAGAGTTTTTTTTAATTAAAGGACAAGAGACAGGACATTCTGTACTTTCAGTAGAGCAGATTCAGTGCTGTGACATGTTCTAAAGCTGGATTGGAATTCTCTACAATATGATTTAATTTTAAAAAGATTGAATAGAGATTGGATAGAGACAACTTTTTTTTAAATAGAATAAATGAGACAATAGTTAGACAATACTGCAGGATCAGCAATGGGAAATGAGACAGTAGACAATACTGCAGGATTGAGATTGGATTCCTTGAGAAGAGGTCTGACCATGGAATGATTAAAGATTGGGACAAACCCCAAACTTAGGCAGCTGTTATTAAATGAGGTGGCCATGTTGATGCTTAGGGTCATTTACTGATTGTGTGAGGTCAGAAGAGTTCAAAAGACTCATTTACCAATTGGCTGGATGGACAACAGACATGAATGTTAAAATCTTCACAGATAAGCAAACTGTCATATGCTGGCATTAATTCAGAAAGTAACTCTGAAAACTCAGAGATAAAGTAATTATTGTATTTAGGTGGACGATAGACAGTAGCACACAGTACAGGATATGCAAACTAAATCAAAACCAGTTCTAGGACTTGAACTACAACACTCACGCTTCACCTGATTACTGATTGAACAAACCTAGACTTGATCAAAACTACATTTAGCACACTCAGAAATAATGAAAAAAGTATAAATGTATTATGTCTGTATTTATTACATCTGCCATGTGTACTATCTGATTAAAAACTTCTGGTTTTGATCGTCATTTGTTTAAATTATTTCAGATAGTCTCCTAGCTCTTGAATTGATTGTTTGCACATTGCCTGAACTCTTGCTTATGTTTAACTTGATTTCTGGTTCATGATTTGAATGTTTGTTTTAATTTATAAATAAATAAGCATACACACCCAATTACCATCTGACCTTATTATTAAGCCTGTTGAACTCATTTATAATGCTCATTTTTATCAATTATTTCTAGAAAAAAAATATATGAAAGGTTTATTGATCTTAAACTGTTACTACTTAAACTTGTTATATATTAAAAATGAAAATGTACTACTTTTTCGAACAAAATGTTTTAATCATGATTGCCTTTTACCCTTATTTACACTCGAGAGCAAAGGCAGTGTGCTCCCACCACAAAGTGTTTTTTTCATCCTCTGTGTTGCTTTAAGCCCCATTGGTAGCAGTGCAATTGCTAAGCAACTTGACTTGATAATTGTCCTGGTGTGAATCTTCACCAGGAAAGAGATTCAATTCATGGTGGTTTAGAGACCTTCTTTTGATGGCTTTTTGTTGATAGCTACCACCCTAGTCAATATTTGGGTTTTTTGTCTTGACTTGTTCTGTGTCTTGAACTCTTCACCTGCTTTATCCAGTACTTTCACATATTCTTTCAGTACCATTCAGCATCTACAGTAGTTAGAGTTCTGTGGATTGTATCACCGCCAGCTGTTGCACATCATGATTCCCTTTAAAACCTAAAAAATGACATCATAATGCCAAAAAAACATTGCAGGATGTCTGATTTCATTGTCTTTTTTGGACTAAATGAATATGAGTTAACAGGGAGATGCACAGACAGCTGGGAGAAGCTCTGGTACAATAGTATTAAATGTCGAACTAAAATTGACAGATAGGATCCTAGTCTAGGTTGACTGTGTTATCTATAGATACATTCGCCCTATATGCAAACTACTGAGGCTAAACAACTGTACTCTGAGAAGCTTTAAAAAAAGTTCTCTGCTAATGAGAACTCTGCTTATTTCTGGAAAGGCCTTAGACAACCAGAAACCTAAAGCCTTCCACTCCTTTAATGGCTTATGTCTAGTCAATGACCTGAATGAGTTCTACTGTCTTTTGAAAGACAAAAGGACTTTTCTTACATCCATGCTGATTCTTGCCATTCACACCAGCTCTCCAGGTTCAACTCGGCTACCCTATCTAAAGCCCAGGTCAATTGCCAGCTGCTTACCTCAGAGAAACATCATCCTCCTTACACAAAAAGCACTCAACATTCAGTAGAGGAATGTTAACAGCCTGTTTAAAAGACAAAATCCATGAAAAGCAGATGGATCAGACTTTGTCTCTCCCTTCACCCTGAAGCACTGTGCTGACCAGCTGTCTCCTGCTTTAACTGACATTTTCACACCTCTCTGGAAACATGTCACATTCCAGCCTATTTCAAATCTTCCACCATTATCCTGGTCCCAAAAATCTAAGACCACAGGAATTAATAACTACAAATATAGTCATTAATGGCCCAGCCTCTGTGTAAATGAAGTAGATTTAGCACCTTGTGGTGTCCTATCTCAAAGACATTATAGACTCACTCCTGGACCCCCTCCATTTTGTCTACAAAGAGAGACAAAATAGAGAAAAAAAGTGGCCCTCCACTTCATCCTCCAGCACCATAATCCCAGCCCTGCTGCAAGACAAGCTCTCCCACGTTAGCAGACTCTATCTCCATCACAGCCCTCCTGCCAGAAAGGAAGTGGCATGTAAAGCTGGTCACCATCAGCACTGTTTCTCCTTTACTCTTCTCCCTGTATACAAAGAGGTACACCTCCTGTCATCAGTCCATTCAGCTCTTAAAGTTACCGACACCACTCTGATTGAGGTCATCTGTGAAAGTGATGAGTCTGACTACAGATGTACAGATTAATCCTCTGCTGACCTGGTGTGGAGTAAACAACTTGGGGCTCAACACCCTAAAATTGTTTAGATGCTAGTAGACTTTACGCTTAATGAAAGAACTTACCCCAACTCACCCTGTGTGGCTTCCCAATCAGGATTGTGGAGTCCTTAAACTTCCTGGGCACCATCATTAACCAAAACCTCATGTGTGAGCTTAACATCAGCTCCCGCAACTCCCACAACAACTTAAGAATTTTAACTTGCTCCAGTCAGGTACATTTCTATGTTGCCATCACTGAGTCTACCCTAACTTCCTCTACCACTTGATATGCTGCCTTTACTGCCGATGACACAAATAGACTGCAGCATAATATTCACTGTGCTGAGAGAGTGTTTGGCTGCAGTCTTCCATTATTCCAGGAATTACAGGACACCAGGACACTTGACTGGGCAAGATTGTGGGTAACCCCTCCCATCCTGGACACAAACTTTTTAAAATATTACCCTCTGGAAAGGGGCACCAGTCAATCAGAACCAAAGCCAGATGACAAAAACAGCTTCTACATATCTGTGGCTGCCTTAATAAACAAGGCCCAACACCCACAGTTACAGACTTATTAATGTAATGTTTTTATTATATACATTCTGCACTACCTTGGCCTACCTGCACACTGTACAGACTTTTTAACTTAACATATGCATATATTCAATGTAGATATAATTTCTTCAAAACAAATTTTTAAAATAAATTCCTTGCATATGAAAATCTACTGAAAAAAAAAAAAAAAACAGATTATGATCCTGAAATCATTATATTCCACATCTCTATTTTACTGTGGGTTGGTGTTCATGATGATAAGTTGACCTAGACAGCATACATATGTATTGTCAATGTCAGCCTCAGAGCTGCATATCTGACATGCATAATGGATGCATAATGCTCTATTTTCTCAGCTCATTAAATCTCTCTGCTAGGTTGACTTTGGGTCAGCCTACTTCAAATTGGTCAATTTGTTTGAAAAGTAAAATGATATCATTTTCAAACACTGTTTGCTGCTGAATTATTACAAATACCATATGGAGAAGAAAAAGCATGCCCACTACTTTGACCAATACAATGAGTTCTCAAAAAATATCAGTCCACAAGCTTGAGGTTTGTGAGAATTTTACCCATTGGTTAAGAGATCACCCTTGTAAAGTCTGGACAAACATAATCCTACCACTTAAATCATGACACAGCCTACGCTTAATGCATGCAAGCAGCATTAACTGTTTGATTGAGGAAGATGGGAGAACTGGTGAGGTGGGTCTTGAGTTGCTGGACTGCTCTTATCTCTTTACTCCATTCAGCACAACTTCTCCGTAATCCCCGTTTTCAGGAGATTTGAGAGGGATGTTCCCATAGAGGAAAAGCAGGGGACAAAACCGCGATAATTATTAGCGAGATTATAATTTACAGATCAGCCATTTAGATTTCTTGTCATGCCCATTACTTAGCATCTCCCTGGGTAAGTTTTAAAAGCTACCGAGAATAAAAAAGGAAAAAGGGAAATTCTTAACATCATCAAAATATTTTTATCACCGATCAGAAAACAAAATTAAATGTTAAAATAATAATATTGTTGTTCATTTGCAATTCACTTCACCAACTGCTTGAGAGTAGTACAGGAGTACACATGATAATACAGATGGGGCTGCATTCAGTAATGTGTGTTTGCAAAACATTTGGGGAAAACATATGCCAGTGGAATGGTCTTACGAACTGTCTTATGATCATAAGCGCTTTCGTTATTGAATACAGCCCTGAAATACTATCATATGCGTTTCTGTACCCCCATGCTGGGCAGGTAGATGTAGCAGAGGAGAAAGTTTATCACAGGATTAAATATTGCTGCATTTTTTTGTGGGAGATTGGTGACTGTCTGGATAAAATAAAAACTCTAGGCGCATTGGTGACCATTGCAGTCTACATCTGGAGCTCTGTCTCTGTCACTGACACTGTTCCAAGGGAATAAATTGGTCTTTTTTCCTTTTATGTGTGATTTTGTATAAATGCAAGAAGTAATGGCACACAGTATACTTAGTCTACCTCTGTATAGAAGCCCAGTTGAATTAAGTTACTGTAACAATTAATTTATTTAGTTTGCCATTGAAAATAAACCCTCTTCTGTCTGAAAAGACAGAGGTTGTCCTTCATCTCATTACTCCCACCATTTAAAATACAATGCAGACATTTACAAAAAAGTTGGAGTGTCAGACCAGACAGGTCTACAAGTGCTGGGATTACTCCTGTCTCATTCACAATGTTCCCCAGGATAGGCTTCTGATTAAAGATTATCTAAAGATTGAATTAATTAAATGTTCTTTATAAGGTCAACCTGTAATTACACTGAACATCCTGGCAAAGGTGGCCAGGTGTCAAAACCAGAATTACCAGTTATTGGAATATTATAAGACTTCCAGAGCAACGGAGAGTGTGGAAAGGAGGTGAAGAGGCGGGTACAGGCAGGTTGGAATGGGTGGAGAAAAGTTCCAGGTGTGTTGTGCGATAAAAGAGTATCAGCGAGAATGAAAGGAAAGGTGTGCAGGACAGTGGTGAGACCAGCGATG
>JAOTRS010000004.1:23962384-23978860 GCA_028565755.1 Dinotopterus cunningtoni
ATAGAACATATCAGATATGGGTCACATATGAGCAAAACACCGGAGTTGGGTCACATTTACCTGACAGTGTAAACGTAAACGTAGCTTAAAACCACGATGACTTCTGATTGGCCCCTTTACATCCCCGAGAGTGACATCGTGATTAATAGTGTAATAAAGGACTAATAAGATTTAGGAGAATAGAGATGAACTGTAGACTTTCACATGAGACGGGTTTGAGATGGAACTCAGGACTTTATTTAAACGTAATGTCTCATCTGTGGTTCATGTTAAATCAATAAATACATTTACTCTGACAGCATCACATGGCAGCAACAGATCGTCTCACCTGTTACCAGGGAAAGTAAACAGGCACAGTCTTACACACACACACACACACACACAAACACATCACATTATTATTAATAACAGCTCTATGAGTCCCACCAGGACCGAACCAGAGCTATGAAATCTTTAATGAGGAACCAGAACAGTCCAGATTCTGATTGTGATTTCAGGACAGATGTGCCTCTGAACAGCTCGGCGCTGATCCGTTCTGATCTCCGCTCTGGTATCTGATATTTCTGATTAGCGTGAAGGCTTGTGCATATGGTGCACAGCTGGATGTTCAGGCCTGCTTCTGCTGTGTGTGTGTGTGTGTGTGTGTGTGTGATGATGAAGTCAGACTGTACGGCTCCAGCTGTTACTGTGAACTTACTAATAGAGTCATGAGTCTGTTTACTGGCAAACCATCAGCGGAGTAAATACTGAATAATCAGGATTAATGTACATTATGTTCAGGTTCTGTCCTGCACTGGGGTACCTGAGACTGGAGGTAACACTGGGGTACTAACAGTGCTGGAACAGGGATAGTGTTGGGGTAATTACAGTTACTGTTTTGGTGTTTGGCAATATTGGGGTATTTAGAATATTGGGTCTTTTACAGTATTGGTGTATGTACAGTGTTGGGGTATTTACAGTATTCAGAAATATACAGTATGGGGGTATTTAAAATAAAGATGGACTGATCTGACATTTTCAGTCCCAGTCTTTGGCGAATGCCTGATCCAAGGGATGGGAATCACCAGGGACCGACCGATACCATATTATCATGATACCTCTGTACTGATTCCATTTATATTGAGATTATGATTTTATAAATACCCCAATTCATATTTTTGTCATATTTTATAAGAAATTTAAGCAAACTTGGTAAATAATTTGCTCCTACCACGTGCCACATGGGATGCCTTGCCCCCCTGCCAATGTATAAAACTTTAGAGCCCCACCTGTAGAACTATTAAGGAACTGCAACATATTACCACCTCAAATGCAAACATACAGTATGTATATATATATATATACACATGAGTGGCACAGCGGTGAAGTGCTCGCCCTACCATCTGGACATCGCTGGTTCCATTCCCGGGTGATGCTGTAGCCTCCTCCAGCCCGGGGGCCAAGACAGACCTGATTAGCCGAACTCTGTCAGATGTGAGAGATGCGAGGCATTTAGCGCTCTCACATCAATCACGCCTCTACTGCCAGTCATAGGCATCTGTGAGCTCACACGAGTGGGAGGAGCGCATGGTGGTGTCCTCCCAGTGTGTGAGGATTGTCTCTGCCGTCTCTGACTGGTGGTTGTGGTCTGACTGGTGGTTACTCCAAAATTAGGGAGAAAATCCAACAAAACCCCTATACGGTGTTTTAAACAATTGAGTTGGTGTGGCGACACATCTGTACCTGATACTGACACGATCCGATTGTGGAATTAATAAACTCTAAACCTCGCTGTGTGGAAGAGACTGAAGGCATCAGCCATGAATTAAGCATTGCTTACTAACTTTGTAAAACATAATTTAATAAATGAACACGTAGATAACTGTACTGTTAATTATTATAAAAATAATAAATAATTTTGATGAACTTACATCAGCCTTCGAAATAATTAGGAAACAAATGTCCTTGTAAGCATTCAGTGTGGACAGGAATTTAAAATCTAATATAAAATATATTTACACTACTCACAATAAGTTGGGGATGTTGTGAGAGACTTTAGTGGATGTCATACATACAGTGTTTGTTTCACTTCAGACATTTTTGGGATGGGGAGGTGATTGTATTGGGGTGATAGACACACCTCATTTAGTGTTTTCCATGTAATGGTCGCATTGTGTCTTATACTGGGGCCAATCCCAAAAGACAACTTTTTTCAATGTGGCATCAATTTCAACATTCTGTGGGTATAAAGCTGGTACTGTCAGTAAGTCATTCCAAGTTCATCATTCAAACAGTGGAAGCAGAGACTGGATGATCGTACCCCACCCCCACCCCCACGTGACCTGGCAGAACCGCGTGTAGCACTTGTGGAAGAGTGGAACGCATTGCCTCAGAACATCATCATGAGGCTAGTGAGGAGCAGGAGACGCCGCTGTCAGGCCGTCACTGCGGCAAATGCTGGAAACACCCGCTACTGACATTGTCAAGTTTTGTTATTTGGGGCTATCCCTGTTATTGTCTAATTTTTGGGGTAATAAATATTAAACTAATAAAAATGGTGTTTCTTCTCATACATTATTAGTAATATCAAAGGGAACTTTTACTTATTTCATTCAAATTTAGAGCAAATAGGAAAAGCACTCATGTAAATAACAATATCCCTAACTTATTGTGAGTAGTGTATGCTAGGCTCTAGACACGACCACTGGCTAGTTGACTTTGATACTGTTGCAGTTTAAAATTGTTTTTTAAATTTTATTCAACTTATTATGGCTTATCAATGTTAATCCAGAAGCCGAAGCGTAGCCTCTGTTAATACCCGAAGTTGAACTATTCTATTTTAAATTTTGGGTAGCATTGTGTTTAGGCACATGGATACCATTGCCCTTGATGACTGAATGATGTTGTACCATCATTCACTTAGAACAAAAATATTATTTCACCTTTTTGCCACATTTTCACTAATAATGTGACTGATCAAACCCACTGCATATGATAAAAGGTTTTATATTTTGTTTGGTTTAGTAACCAGAGCAAACCGAGGAGTGCCACCTGTTTGAGTATGCTTGTGCTCTCTGAGTTTCCTGTCTTTTCTGCTCCTCTGTGAATGAGCAGATCTTGCACGTAGCCACTGGACATGAGCTTTTAGGGATTTATAACTTATAACCGCATGCACACAGTACATATGGCCTCAGTCCAAAAAGCAAGGTAATGTACAGTACAATGTCTGGGTCGTGGATATAGTGCATTGGAGACTGTTATCCAGTGTAAATTTTAAAACAACCATGTCATAAGACATAATGTGACTCAAGACAGAAATAAATGTTGTAACATTGCATAAGGTTAAAATTATGCCAAAGTGAATGTGTGCCATAATCAAAGCAAAAAGTGGTTCAATGAAAAAAAATATATTTTTTGCCTGTCAGTTTGTCCAAATACAATTGCTTGTCACTGCAATTTAATTTCTCCCAGAAGGGAGAATTAATTTTTCACTTTTCTTTCTCATTACCTTCTTTCTTTCTCCATCATATTTGAACAATTAAAAAAAAACATTTTAGCCAAAACCAAAAAAAAAAAGGATGGCAGGTAACCGTCATAGCAGGCACAGGTAAATGCAGTGTGTACCTCACAAGGTGGCGCTCCCATACCAATTTTTTTATTGCACAATAAAGTAATTTATAAATGTGCTCAAAGTGCACTTTTTTTTATGTTGCTTTTTTTCAGGTGCCCTGCCAATTTACACATACAGTCCTTCACACCATTCATTTCTGCACATGAATCCCTGGTCAATTCTTCAATTTAACCTAAATGTGTTTAATAGGGTTGAAGTCTTCCACCTCCACCTTAGCAAGCCATGTCTTCATGTTTGCTGAAAACATCAGAAAATCTTAACATATATAGGAAGATAAAAATTTATTTGCAGGCCTATTCAAGGGGTACAACAAGAAATGCAAAGTGTTAATGTCCCCCATTACCCAACATTACCCTAACGACCCCCTGTAGTTAACTGTAGTATGTTGAGTAGACCATGCCAATAACTTAGGAAATTATTTGTAATTTGATTAAATTAAAGATGGTGTTATGTAACAAGTGTTCATCGGATTAGCATGGTGGAGTAGTGTTTAGCACTGCAGCCTTGTACCTCTAGGGTTCGATTCCTGCCTCGGGTCTGTGTGCATGAAGTTTACACGTTCTTCCCCTGCTTGGCGTATTTTTTTTTTTTTTCAGGTACCCTTGTTTCCTCCCACAGTCCAAAGACATGGAGATTTGGCCAATAGTGGTTTCCAGATTGCCTGTAATGTGTGTGTTTGTGCGCTGAGATGGACTAGCATCCTCTCCAGTGTATATCCTGCCTCATTCCCCAAGTTCCCCGGGATAGGCTCTGGGCTTCCCGCAACCCTGAAGAGGACAAGTAGTACAGAGAACAAATGAGTGTGCTAATTAATTATTTAACTGAAATTATGTACTTAAGAGCATGTCAGCAGGCCGATGCAAATTATATACATGTACATCTCAAAATGTAAATTATTTCCATATTTAAATAACTTCACTTATAGAAATCATACAGAAACCAATTGCAAAATATATTTTGAAAACAGTAGTAATTATTATTGTTTCTGCCCAAGAAACCAGTTTTGGGGCTTGTGTGTGAGAGAGAGAGATATTTGCAGTTTTCTACAGAAATCAGAAATATTTTCTGTAGAAAACAGTGAATCACCAAAAAAAAATTATCAAGTCTGGGTATCAATCATCGTAGTAGCTGATAAAACTCACAAGGACATTAATATTAACCAGATCCACTAAACCACCTGCCACACCATTAGTTCCCATGACTGCCCCAGATTTCTGTTCAAGGCTAACATTACTGGAATCTGGCTTTTTGAATTTGTACCTCACCCACCTCAATGTTTAATGTTTTGGGCAAGTTTACATTGGTTATATGAGTCACTATATTCTTCCTGGCAGAAATGGTTTCTTCATTTTCATTTGACCTTTCTTATCAGCAAGGCGTTTCCACCCGCAGAACAGTCACTCACTTAGTGTTCTTTGTTGTTTTACACCTACCATGCTGTGTGACGTTAAGATTGTTGTGTATGAAAATTCATCACTTAGGGATCAGCACTTCCCTAAATATTCACAATTTTCTCTGATTTTGATGCTTATTTAAGGTTATTTAAGGTTCTTGCACTGTGAAGCTACCACATGACTGACTGACTAAATCACTGCATACATGAGATAGGGTGTAGTCTTTGTTTTTTGTGCAACTTTGTGTTAAAATCTTTTTCCCTCATGGTAAAACAGTGTGGATCTTTTATATTTATGGAATTAAATCATATATTGCGAATAAGAATTTCTTTATCATTTATTGAAATTGTTCTTTGACATCAATAATTTTGGCACATGGAGAAAATTAATCAAATCAAAATAGTACTTTTAATGAGAATAGTGTTGTTACAAAAATATATATTTACTTTAGTGACCTTCTTTTTACTAGACATCATGTGACATTAAGGAGCCAGAGCTAAGGATCAGAGCATGAAACACCAATACAAGATAGCCTGCAGCAATGAGACACAAATACAACCACCATGATGCACCTTTTTCTATCATACTTTTCCTTTCCAGTCTGCTTTCCCCTGCTGGAGGATGTTGATGATTGTCTTCTGGATAACTGTTAAGTCATCAGTCTTCTCCATGCATATACTGAACTAGACCAAATGATACATGGTATTTATACGGTATGAATAGTAATTTACTCCAACTCAAAATTAAATATTATTTTGAAATACGTACTGGATTTGAAAAGAAAATATGAGAGAAGACTTTCAGCCTTAATTCATTGGTTTATGAGTTCTTCCTTTCTTACTCCATACTTTTCTCTTCCCATCATTCTGTTAAAAGTTTATTTTGGTAGTTATTCACCTTGTTGTGAAGCATCTGTATTTACTTAATAAAGCTGTCTTTTGACTGTAGACATTGACAGTGACACGTGTACCTCTAAAGAGTGTCCTTGACTTGGCTTGATGTTGTGAAAGGGCTCTTCTTCACCATAAAGAGAATTCTACATTCATCCACTTTAGTTGTCTTCTGTGGTCTCCAAGGCCTTTTGCTGTTGCTGAAAATGCCAGTTAATTTATAAGAATGTTCTTTAGAGAACATACAGTACATAATTTAAAGAATTAAAGTATAAAGTATTGGCCACTCCCAGTGTTTTTGCTGTATCTCTGATGGATTTATTTTGTTTTGTTTTTTCAGCCTAATGATGACGTCCTTCACTTACATATACACCTCTCTGAACCTCATATTGAGAGTTTGAGTAAACAGCTACCAAATGCGAATGTAAAATTTAGAACCTCCTCCACTGCTTAATTAGTCATAGAGTAATGAGTAGAATAGGCCACATGCACATCCTGGGCAGGCATCTGCTTGTCAGCCGCTTGTTCCATTATTTATGAGCCCCAAAATCAAGGTTTCTGGAGTGATTTAATGTGATGTCCAGGAATCTATAATTGTCCAAATTTGTGAAACTGGCAGTGTGGCCCCACGTTTTTTTTACTAAGTAGCCAAAAAAATAGAATTTAATTAAAGCCACTTGCCTGGGTTCCAGTGTCACCCTTGATAGAACCCATTCTCTGACAAAAATAAATAAATAAAAAAAAATCACACTACTGTAGCTGACTGGTTGATTAAAAGGGAGGAAGGAGCAGTGTAATTTAAACAGCTGCATTGAGGCTTTTCACATAGTTTAGGCCTCTCCACTGTTGAGGGAGTGGCTCTGTATAGGGCCTTGAAAAAGGGAATCAAGCATCAAAGCATACCATACAAATCTATGGAAACACAAAAGAATAGGGTTAGATGTTGCCAGTCAACAAGAGCTGCTTGGTTGAGCAATTTGCTTAAAAATCAAATCTTTTGTGGTGAAAAGGTGAGAGGAATCTTGGCAGGAAGTATTTAAATATGTATTAAAGCTAAAGAGTTTAGATCCCTTGTACAAAGGTGGAAATATTTTTTTGTTCATAATCATTGTAGGTTTTCAGCTACCGTAGCACAAAGTCATTTAGGGCAATCTTTCCTTTTAAGAGAGATCAAACGGAGGTGTGTAAAGAAAAGAAATATATGTAAGAGTACAACCTAATGCATTTTCTATGTACCCAAATGTTGCCTAGAGGAAAAAAACCTATATTGTGCTAAAGGGATAGGGGCATGTTGTTGTTCATGAAAAGTAGCCTAACTGGTTATTGTAATGTGTTCAGGCTCGCTATCTCACCTGCAGCAAAGGCCTTCTTTTCTGTGTTTAGAAACTCTAGAACTTTGTATGTATCATTCCTCTAAGACCTTTTCATTGTATTATATAAAAATTCATTGCCCAAGGACTGGTTTATTTTTAATGTATTATAGCATTTGTGGTGGTTATTTAAATTCCAGTTGTTCCCACCTAAGGGCCACCTAATCAAAAGCACTGTTACAGACAGCTGTGGTCTTTCATTTAGGTGAAACAGGGAAGGGCATGATGAAGTGGTCATATATGCTTCCATTTGACCTTGCCAATTTGGAAAAAAAAATCAGATCCCCACCAAAGCAGGTTTACTTAAAAGTATGGAAAACAGTCAGTATTCCATGATAACTATTAAATTCAAAAAGCCGCCATTTTTCTACAAATATGCTGGATTTAATAAAAATAATAAGATTACCTATTTTATTATTGCTGTGATATGACAATGAAATCTTCATTTTAAAATAAATAGTAGTAGAAAGAGCAAAATAATGAAAAATGGAAAACAATGTTTAAATAATAATTATAAAAATTAAACACTCCATTTACATACAGGAAGGTGTAAGCTGGGTCAGAAAGTAAATGAATGAAGCTAAACACTGAGTGGAAAAATAGAAAAAGGATCAGTCATTATTGAAAGGCACTGTTGCCAACACCTAGAAACTCTTTCTTTCTCTTGCTCTCTCTCTCTCTCTCTCTCTTTCTCCCCCTTCCCCTTACTAACTCCAAGCCAGACACCAACACAAACACACACACACACACACACACACACACACATTCATACACACATACGTACACACACATAAATATTTCAAACATATATTTCAGTCAAATTTGCTCAGACGTGTTGAGAATATCCAGAGGAATTTGAAACTGTTGCTGTTGATTACTTACACTGATAAACAATGAGAATGACTCATTCACATATGCTTTTCACAAGCAGGAAATTCCAGGCGTTCCACGCTAATGTCCAAGTCGTAACACACAACTCTCTAGTTGCTGCTGGAGTTTCCTGCCACTCCACCCCCACAGTGAGTCACACACATGAACATGTTCCGCTTGCCCCTGTGATATTCCAGTCAAATTCTTTAGTACTTACAGGAGATAGGGATTTCTCCCCTAATTATATTGTGTCGCCAGAACAGGAATTTCAGTAAACATCAGGTATTTAAATAAATATGCTAACAACATAAATACATTTTTAAAAAAATGATAAGATTTCTTGATTTCTTGTGTTTTAGAGTGTGTGTTGTAGTTACACTTGGTATTTCATTCACATTTTATTTGTAATACACTTTTTAATTATAAATTTATCATTATATAAATTTAAGGGTCTATTGTATTGTTTTACTTAAAACACGCAGAAGATTGTCAATAGAAGATCATGATTAAATCTTGGCCTCAGCACAAGTATCATGTTGCTGAAAAAAGAAAAAGTGTTTTTCTGTGGGCTGCCTGTCAGCCATTTTGTAGACACTCCACAATGCATCTTCACTCTGCCACCACCTTGGTTTAAAGGCTGAAAAAGCCAGAAGCCAGTAAACTCCCAGTACAACCAAATATTTTTTTGTGTCAAGGGGGGAAAATGAGAGTATTTTATTCCTGGTGGAGGGTAAGAGTATTGCTCCTACAAAGGTCTGTAAATGCAATATGTATGTAGTGCTAAAATGTTTAAATGGTCTGCTGAACATATAACAAATTTTTTATTTATACATTTATTTAGCAAGTAAGGAAATTATTAGTATATACTGTAGTATAAGCCTACTTGAGATGTATGTAATTTTGGAAACCTCCCATACTTCCTTAAGATTACACTGGATGTCCCATGACCAGCTGAATGAGAGTTGATGTGACAGAATGTCCAAAAAAAGGGATCTTTTTAACAAATGATCAGGGCCTCCCAAAGATATGATTACTTTCAGAATTTCTTTCAATTTGTTAATCTATAGCTTTATGATGAACATTTATTTGAGCCTCTCTTTTTATTGAATATTATTTTGGCCATCAAGACAGGACACCAGTTTACTATGTAAATTGTAAGTAATTGCAAAAACACATATTTTAAGCATTGCTATTCCAATATAAATGACCCAGTGTAGATTATTTTAGCAACGTTCAAGGTAAATTTCAAACGAGGCAAAACATTATTAGTCCAGGCATTCTAACATTGATCTCAGCTTAACAAAAGATACAGATTTAGAATTAATTAATCGATGTGCATCACATGGAGTTGGCATGTAAATAAACAGACCTTTGCTGAGAAAAACAAAGATTTTCAGCCTCTTTTACTTCTTCAATTTTCTATAGCCTATATATTTTTTTGATAACCATATTTAAATTTCTGTGAATAAAATATTCTGTAAGTTACGTCATTGAGTGTCCAATAAACTAGTATACAATTATTCCTTTTTAGGGCCCTCTGTTATTACAAATTCAGAAATAAATGCCGTTTGAACTAATATTTTGGGTGTCTTTTTGTGTACTTAAGACAAAACAGGTAAATCGACAGACCAACCCCCAGATTTAGCCTTTCTGCCCATATTTAGCACTTGCTGGGCAGGGCAGCATTGGCAACCTTGGCCGTCCTGATTAGTCAGTACATCTGCAACATGATTAGATGATAAGTTATGCTGGATAAGTGAAGTATAATGGGTATTAATCACCAGAAGCAACAAATCACTCCCTGCCAAAGGTTAATGCTTATTTACAAGTTAGGTTTTTGAAGCACAGCAACCCTTTACATAAACTTGATTATAGCCAAAAGGCTATTATAGCTAAGTAGCTATATGGAGTGGGCAAAACTATCCCAACCATAAAGAGAAATGTGTAAGGTTTTTAACAATGTTTGGAATCCTTGGCCCAGCTATAAAATATATGCTCTTATCAGTAGTGGCTGTGTTGTGGCAGCCAAATTCAATAAATTAATTGCCTTCCTTCCACAGCGATATGCCACACTACCATTACTCATTTGTTAGCAGGATAGTAAATTAGTTGGAGATAGGGAACATTTCAGCTGACATTTAATTAGATTTTTTTAAGATGAGGTTTTCGTCTGTTAATACACTGCCCAGCCAAAAAAAAAGTTTCACGTTCTAAAATTTCATTTGACAGCCTTTAGCTTAAGTACAGCATGCATTCGCCAAGGCATTGTTTCAACAACCTTATGCAATGCCATAACATTTTTGTCTGTCTAGAGTTGCAATACGTTTTGGCCAAAATGCTGTGTTGTTGATGGTAGAGTCAAAGTGACTTCTTTTCCAATACATTACAAAGACTTTAAATTGGGTTATAGTCAAAACTCTTTGTGTTCCAACAATTTGACTTACAATTTGAACCCAATGAATTTTAGCATCGTCATTGTGGAATATGCCATTGCCATCAGGGAGGAAAAATCCTTTCATGAGATGACCTGGTCATTCAGTACATTCATATGGTCAGCAGATATAATTTTTTATTGCCACATAATGTTGCTGAGCCTAGACCTTAATAATTAAGAATCTTAGATCATAACACGAGAGCTAACAGTATTAAATTACACAGCCATATTGTATTTGACTACTTGCTTTGATAATTAAGTCAGGACTGAGTAATTGACCACAACATTGAGCCTTCTCACAGGGTGATGCCAACAGTTAATAAAGCCAATCACTGCACCTCAATAATGCCTTTGATTTTCTTTAATGCAGACAGCAGACACTACTTCATGTTGATTTGTCCTTCAGCACAAATGTAGCCACTTTTGTGTGTGTGCATGCGTGTGTGTTGGGGGAGGGGTTATAAAGGTGGAGTTAAATGAATGTATGCAATTAACTGAACTTTTTTCTTGTTTGTTGGAATTTTTGCCCATTTTATGTGAGGTTGATCAACTTTATCATCTTGGCCAATAAAAACAACTGTGAAGTGCAATACCTCAATTCCACATGCTAATGCATAGAACATACCGATATTCTATAAGAATACATGGCAAGCACAATTAAAAGTTATTCTAAAAGGATATATGCATATATTTGACTTAGTAAAAAAAAGTGTAGGTGTGGCATTGCAGCTAAGTTTGAAACTGTTAAAATATCTGTGCTTGCGAAGCCATGTTTATTTAGGGGGAAATAAAAACTCCTTACACATTGTTTTTAGAGAACATGCCCTTGTGATACACTGGTGACATCCTGGAGGTTTGGCATAATCTTTAACCAGACCAAAACATGGACAAAGTGGTTTTAACAAATATGCTCCTAAGAAAGCATGAAGAAGTGTAAATGTGGTTTATTTACAACAAATGCCATTTTGTTACTTGGGTGGAACCCTAGCATTAGTCTTTAACAAGATGTCTGTTGCTTATTCCACATTAGTCAGGTGAATAATGGAATTATAGCCTACAGTTAGAATAAATAAATACATGAATAAATAAATAGATAAAATTGTCACTTATTTGCAGTCACCATATTTGGCAAATATGTCCATTTTGTGTATATAAAGTGAGAAGGAAAGAAAGAAAGAAGTGCAAATATTTGCATCACCTGACCACAACCTGCCATTTCAGTAGGTTTTTTTTTTTTTTTTTTGTAAAACTTGGTGACGTTTGGGGAAAAATGGCTGACAAGAACGTGACCCATTACAGTTGCATTATTCCCTCTCCCATTAGAGGCCTTACGGGATACAGCAGTGTCATCAAATTACTGTTGTCCTCGATTTTGCCATATATGAAGGTTACCATAATGACAACTTGTGGGGAAAGAAAGTCAAAAATAACGAATTAAAAAAAAAATCCCCAGTAAATGCAGTCGTACTGTATATTCACCGAGGGAAAGCAATCTGATGGACATCGTATAAAAAGAGGAGAAAGAAGAAGCGAAAGGGAGAGTAAAGAACTCAGCAGACAAGACAGGAAGGAACGATAAAAAAAAGAAAATGAAAAAGGATTATGTAACGCGTTTTCCACAAACTTGGACGGCAGAACTGATGACGCATTCGCAGATGACGTAAATTCCAAACGCACGTACCTACTCCATGCTTCCCTGTCTCTAGGACTCGGTGTATTTAGTTTACATATGGAGTACATTAAAAGTCCATGTTATTTTAAGTTAAACGTCGAATCACGTAATCCATGTACTACTTACACACCATTATTTGCTTATG
The DNA here is from genome assembly GCA_028565755.1 of Dinotopterus cunningtoni. Taxonomy (NCBI): domain Eukaryota; kingdom Metazoa; phylum Chordata; class Actinopteri; order Siluriformes; family Clariidae; genus Dinotopterus; species Dinotopterus cunningtoni. The sequence goes on from JAOTRS010000004.1 coordinate 23,974,770, forward strand.
TATAGGCTATATATTAGATTGATTTCGGTTCAGTGGTTGAACTTGGTTAAACAGTATAGAAGTAGTTTTTATAATTGAAGTTTAATAGTTTTTGCTGCCTTTTCGTTTTCCGCTTTTCTTCTTTCTTTCGTGTTCGTCACTTCTTTATTCCCGTAAACAGCGCGCGGGGGGAAAGTTTGATCTCGCGTTTCCTGTTAGGGGCGGAGTTTCACTCGCCAACTATAGAACCAGGGCTCGTGCGACTGTAAGGAATCAGAAGAAAGCGACGCTGTTAGTAATACGTGTGTTTGGTGTGATTCTAATCATAAAGCTACGTTTAAAGAGTCTCGTGTTGTCCTGTTGGAATAAATATTGTTTCTAAACCTTTGGAGTCCAAGATGCTGAAAGTGTCCTTCGCGTTGTTTTTATTGGCCGCTGCTGCCTTCGCCGAGTCGGTAAGTGTCTGAATTGACGTCAAGCCTGATATCCATTAGCACTTCAGGCTAACAGACCATCAAAGTTATTATAGTCATTTAACTATCTATTTGTCTAAACTTCCTTATATTGCTTTAGATCTATTTTCTTTTGACCTTATTTATAGTTGGTAAGAATGGGCTAACAGTTTTTTTTGCCATGTACAATCTATTGACCTTATTACTTCAACAAAACACATCGCGAACAGTTTCAGTTAGCAACTGTGCTAACAATGGCATAGTTTAGACTGAGGTAGTCTAGCTACTTCAGCTGTTGTCCCATGTTTGCTAATACACATGTTATAAAGCGACTCGGGCTCTTGTGGGAAATTTACATGTGTTAGTAATCATTTGATTGATAATAAGCAGTTTAATGTAAATAATATATGGAAAAACTTGTAATTATGATTATTATTCTGTCTGCAGCCATTTCTTTAATTAAGTGTCTGAAAGTTATTGACATTTTTTTTTAAACATTGCTTTTAGGGTTAGCTGCTCTATAAGCTAAAAGTTTTATATCAAGGTAGAAACTTACTGTACTCCTCTCCCAGACTCAGCTTCAGATTAAGCTCTTTTATATTAATTACATTTAGATTTTGCTCTGGTCAAAAATAGTTTTTAGTGGTTTGTGGTTCAAACACCTGTGTGCGACATGACATAATGTCTTGTGCCATGATTTGTTTTTTACAATTGGAAAAACTGAACATGTACAGGTGTTCACCGACCAGAAGCTGAAATAAAAAGGAATGGTAATAAGGGACGTCCTACTCAGTGTGTGTGGTCAGTCAGCCGCCCTAACACAAACATACATTGGCAAAATGCAAATGTCCTGAGCAGGGAACTTTCCATGTGCGCTCTTGCAATATTGCAAACTTCTTGAATAAAATTTTCTTTTATGAGCTTTTTTTTTTTTTGACAAAGCAATCTTAATACGCAGCTTGACCAAAGTATCCAATTGCTGATAATTGGTCATGCATTGAGATACCGTCTTATAATAAATTATAACCTTTAGTTCTATAAAACCTAGCACCATGCAGAAGCATTACATATTCCTTTTCATTTCCCCCTCCTCCTTCTCTTACAACATTTTCTGTGGAATTTGACCCCTACTGCCCTAGACCAGCCTTCTTTTGGGCATTCACACACTTGGGTGGACTTAAATGGTCCACCTCTTTTGTTTTTCACTCTTCCTCCAGTCACAAGGCAAGAGAAGGGCTTAATCTCGGGCATTGTGTTCATTTGAGTAAAGATCATAGCTCTCTCTCTCTTTTGGATGCCTACAGATTTGTAATCAAAGTGATGAAATAAAATGTAAATATAAGTTTTTGGAGTTAAATATGCAGTACTTATATAAACAATATGTTCTTTCTGTGTGGTCCTTTTCATTAATCTAGCAGATTCACATTTATAAAATGTCATTGACGTAGTGCAAAATCCAATTTAGGAGTTAAGATTTAGTGAATATATTTTTGTACCAAATAACATATTTTTTTGTTTGTTTGTTTTTAAACCGATTTCATGATTTTCAACAATACTGTTGTTTCAGGGGAGATTTTTAAACCCATTCACAGTAGTGATATTCCCTTTGAGTGACAGTAATGTACTGACTGGTAAGCAGTAGCCAGAACTGAGCGTGACTATTGTTATTAGTAATAACACAACATTTACGTGTAGTTACATTCCTGGGGAAGAAATTCTAGTTGAAAAAGAGCTACACTCAAAACCTGGTCAAAAAGAACAGCTTTAGTTCCCTTTAGAGAAGAGACAAGATAAGCTTTTGTGCATACCACGTGATTTAGTTGAAGTGGTTTGTTTTGGTCATGACAATGTTCAAGTCACATTTAAGTATTTTTTTTTGAAATTATTATTATGAACAATACATTTCGCAAGAATGTAAACTCCCGCAAATGCCTAAGCAGTGAACTTGATAAATACTTTCAACAAGATGCAATACTTGTTTCTGCATTGCTGTTCACTGGCCTATAAAAGCCCTTTGCTCAATGGAATGTTGGCATGCTGAGAGTGGGGTTTTTTTTTTGTGCTGCTAGTCAGGAAGTATAAAACTCTAAATTATAAATATACATAATTTAGTTTTTGTGCATGTGCGCAACCTTTGATTAGCTTATATAATGTTTAAGTTAACATTAAGTTTAGTGCTTCTATAGAGCTGTATACAAGCTTGTAAATATTTCTAAAAAGCGAGTAGTGTATGTTGTAACAAAAATCAGAAAAACAAAATGACCCTTAACCAAATTGGTATTGTACTGTAGCCAATTTGATATTGTGACCTAAATCCAAAGAATTCGCTTTTCTATTTCTACTATTTAAATGAGTAAATTGGTGAATACTAAGAATATTTGAAAAAGGCTTACCTCAGTGACTGCCACAAACCAGTGTTGCTTTCAAGTCATGCTTTTCTTTGTGCAAGTACTTTATGCAAAATAAAATACACACAAAGTGTAAAATAAAATACCCCATACTACATTTCATGATTTTGTATCAGCTAAGTTGTTTTTAGCAAAGTTGAAAACAATGAATAATTCACTCTGATTTTCAGTAGGGGTCTAAAGAATTATGTGAAAATGCCCTTTATCCTTTGTAGCATAATGGGGTGTTTTTTATCTTGGCATTGTACAGGATCTGTGTAGCACAAATAGAAGAATAGTATAAATAGCTGCTTTGAGGTTGGAATGCTTGTACAGTGTATAAGAGGGTTTGAGTGTGTGTAATTAATACATAAAATATGTATACTATTATGGAACATTAATACCTGAGATGGGATTATCATAAATTCAGTAAGTGATGTATTACTAACAGAGGGTAAAATCATTTCTGATTTTATGGTTGGCAGTTGTTTTCTACAATCTTTCTCATATACTTCCTTCAACTGTCAGACTGTCAGGGATTTTGTTTTGCTTCACTGTAATGATTACATCTTGGGTACTTTCCTCAGCAGGAGGTATGAGTGTTTTTTTTTTTCTCTTTCATGTAAGTTGTAAGTGTCTTCATAGACATTGGTTCTTGTGGGTTATTTCTTCAACTTTGAACCAGTGTGTTTCTCAGAATTTCTGAGCAACTGTTATGTAGTAGTTTTTTTTTCTTCCTCTGCTTAGGAGTGCTTAGGCTGGTGTGGGTTTCTGGCTATGCAGTTTCTAAAAGGCAAGGGAGTTTTTAAGGGTTCTTACACAACTGGTTTATGTCGAGTCTCTCTTGGCTTTATACTTCTTTTAAATGAGCGCACCGAGCTGATTTCAGTTTCATGTAATATTTGCATGGTCCTGAGTTCCTGGAATGGGTCTGGCCTTTTGTATCAGCCATTGCAGTAATTTCACTGGTAAAGGGAAGTTCCCTGTAGCTTATAAAATCATTTAGTACCCTGAGTGTGTTCTTAAATTTAAATTTAATTAAATGTAAATAATTTGCTTTGTTACAGTGGGGAAAAAATTTATTTAGTCAGCCACCAATTGTGCAAGTTCTCCCACATTAAAAGATGAGAGATGCCTGTAATTTTCACCATAGGTATACCTCAACTATGAGAGACAAAATAAGAAAAAATAATCCGGAAAATCACATTGTAGGATTTTTAAAGAATTTATTTGCAAATTATGGTGGAAAATAAGTATTTGGTCAATGACAAAA
>JAOTRS010000004.1:24003394-24015810 GCA_028565755.1 Dinotopterus cunningtoni
AATGAATAAACAAACAAATATACAAATAAATATATTCTGTTCCACTTCTGGTTTAAAAATTAATACAAATAAAATACAAATACAAGTGTTTTGAGCATTAAGCAAATATAGATACAAAGACAGATAATGGCATTATGTTTAATGGACATTTGGAGAATGCTAAAGCGAAAAAAGGGGGGGCATTTATAGTCTGCCATCCCTTGTTCTAGTTGGCTGGTAGCATGAGTCACTACAAAAACACAAGCAAAAAATTGTTTTTATTAAAACTCAACCAACACTGTACTACACATTCATGCACACCTGTTTCTATTCAGTCACACTTATTATAAACAGGATCTGGACTCATGTTAATGCGAAGTAATTGCTCATTTTGCTCACACCTGACATTACCAAGCATTTCTTTCCATGTTTGATATTCTGGTGAATTGATCTTGTTCTGTTGTCTGTTTTTTTTTTTTTTTATCTTTTTTTTAGGATTCTGGATTTGCCTGTGACACTTTGTTTGCTCATCAACCAGCCTTCTGCATATGTCTGTCTAGACTTTGCTTTATGTCTTTGATTAGTCTGCCTGTGCTGTTGTGATTAAAAAGGTGCTTATCTGCAACTGCATCTGTGAAAGACTCTTTGACACCATCATATCAGTGTTTTATTGCGATCACATCCTCCACATTAAAAACAGGACTTCACCTAGGTCTGTCAAACTTATTCTGAGCCATGACAAATACTCAAAGGAAGCCATGCTCTGTCCAGGATTCCTGTTATAATGCTCCCTTTACTACACTTATCAGGAAGGACTCTCAAAGCAACAAAAACTATTCATGAACCTTGTCACAGGAAAAGTTTTGCACTGGCAACAGCAATCTGGATACAGAGCGGAGAATCGATTTCATCATATAAATGATTCACTGAACCTTTTTTTTGATCACACTCCAGAGGAAATGGAGACAGGAAAACTGCTTAAAGTAACCCACGGGAAGGGTAATACAGCCAAACATCCACTGAAATTTTGCATGCTGGTGGCCAGCAGAGGATGGAAAGAACCAGCACAAAAGGCAGCAAAGGTGTTCCCCAAGACGCCGTCCTTGGCCCCCTTCTGTTCGTCATCTATCTTCTTGCTCTATGTAACATTTTTAGAAAGTTTCTATGTACATTCCCATTGTTATGCAGATAACACACAACTACACATGTCCATAAAGCCTGATTCTTCCTGTCTCACCAATTGCTTAAATTAATTAAACACTTGGTTTTCCTGCAACTTTCTCAAACTGAACAGCAAGACATAGGTTCTCCTCATAGGGTTCAAAATCTACTCTATTCAAGTGCAATAGTTTCTCACTTTTTACTTTTTAACCATTGATGTTCTCTAGATCATGTCACTCCCAGTTCCGTTGCAGAAGTTAGAAGTGATCAACCTAACATACTAAACAAAAAGGCTGTGAACTCGCATTTGTTTCATGCAAATAACATTTTTTTAAATAACAAGCTTATAAAGCTTTGCAGCATCCTTTAACCTCAGAGTATTCTGTATGTACTATGCTATGTTTAATTGCTTAGACTACTTGCATTAAACAGGGTAGCAATGGTAGCAACTAGCTAGCTACGCTATTTAAGAAATTAAAGATGCTAACAATGCTGCAAGCTTCAGGGTGTCCCTTTTATGGTTATTGTTTTTTCTAAGAAAAAAACTTTGAAGATTAATGTGGTCAGACTAGTTAAGGGATCCCTCGTTCCTGCTAGGAATGGTGTGCTTTTACTGTTCTAAAAAATCCAACCAGTTTCCAGTTTTTACGATTTACGGTCGGACTGGGCGACCATATCGCCCTGAATTTTGCATGCACCTCCATATCTTATGGATATCAAAAACGTTTGGCTGGGTCTTCTGAGCACAAATGAAGAGAAATTTTTTTTTATTTTTTTGGTCCGATTGGAAAACAAGACACTGCATTTTGAAGGGCTAAAAACTATACTGGTAAAAATATTGTAGACCAAAAATAATTTACACCTTCAAAAATGGCCCTATAATCAGTGCAAATCAGTCCAAGAGGATATGGCTTCTGACATGGTTGTTTAAGAAATGAGAAGCTACCCATTGCATCAGTTGTGATGAAAAACTTGTTGCCAGCTGAAACTTTTTGCTGCTTAGTTAAATCCATGTGGTGACAATTTTGGCTGGAAACAAGCCCATTTTAGCATTTTGCCCAGGTGCCCCACATTTAACAGCATAGGGTTAATGCACGTTTTGTGTACACTGCTCAGATCCACATGAGCCGCACATCTGTGGTCAGCCCAAAACATCACAGTTAAAACCAACTTCTTATATTTAAACAAAGGATTTAACCATTCCTGCTCTTAATTCTTATTCGGTGTTTTATGAATGTGTGCTGTGCAATGCATAGTCTACAGACATACAATTCATGCCAGAAACCTCAGTATAAGCAAAGGCTTTGCCTAAAAGCAGAGCATTTACCAAACTCACAGCTGACGAGTTTCCATTCATATACATACAGGAGGGGCCTTGGATCATATTTAACAAGTATGAAATCCTCAGGCTGTTCTTGCTGAAGAACAGTTCAGGAAAATTTTAGGGAGACCTTGAGGAGTGCTAATGTTAAGTCCCAGTTTACACATTAGATCTCTGTGACAATAAAAACAAAAATCTGAAATAAGGATCAGAAAATGCAAGACATTTTAGTGGGTACTGCAATACCACTTTTGCTGGTTGGCCTGAGGTGCCCACAGAGTATATTTTTCTGCCACTCATTTTAAAGTAGCTGGAAGATATACTTACTGAATACTGAATGGCTGGCATAGTTTTATAGGCTTTAGTGGAGTATTTGACATACTTTCATGCAATTAATGTGTTTTGCTGATTTTCAAGCAACAGCATTAGATGATAGTTATAGCATAATAATTAGCACTTTGGACTTACACCTTCAGAGTTAAGGGTTCAATTCCTAGCTTGGTCTGTGAAATGGAGTTTGCATGTTTTGTCTAAGCTTGATGGGTTTTCTCTGGGTTCTACAGTTTCCTTCCACAGTCTATGCGGAGTAATGTTATTATATTCAGCTTTCCAGAGTTCCATGTAATGCATGTTTGTTTCATCTTGTTTGGAGTTGATGGTTTCAATCCGTTCATGAAGCTGTTAGGTAGGTGAGCTTCATATGCCCGGCTTCTCTATTTTGCAGTGAGCATCAGGTTGAGTCTATGTAGATACACAGAAACACTTTTATCATCTTGTTGTTTGCAAGCAGTAATTCTTGTCATGTCCATTCTCAGGGGAAAAACTTCTCCTTTGTTGTTTCAGAAGCCTCTTGCATCTACAGTAACTTCGAGAAAGTATTAAATTTTGGATTACACCATTGAGTTCAGGCCCATTGTTGCTAATAGTAAGCTCTTCATTGTGTGATCACAGACTTTCAGACTCTTAAAATGAACTCAGCGCCTGGGAACTGCCCACAGAAGTTGGACAGCTTAATTAAACTGGCGATTCTCATTGACAAAAGGTCATCACCAGGAGAGATCCAACAGAAGCATTCAAGGCAACAAGTACCTGTATTGCGGCATTTTGTCTGCATCTGTCCAGCAAAAGAGGAAGCTCATCAGCAACCCGGAGGGCCTTGATGAGCTGGTATTTAAGGAGTTCCTTCTTGTTCTGTCCTTTAATTCAGGACCATCTTGAAGATAATGATTAAGTATGCACTCTATCCACCTTTATCAACTATAGTGGTGGCTCCATATTTATGGATGAAGAGCTGGTTTATCAACTGAGGATTTAGATCAAAGCCCCTCCTGACCCAATTATCAGAGTAAACCTGCTTCTTTGTCATCCATTCCCCAATAACTCCACTGACATTTTGCTACACCTTGCTCACTAAACACAACCTGCACCTAGACTGGTCTAGCAGAAAGATTTTGGGATGGAGTGTTCACTGTCTATCCAACTGCCTCAGACCAGCTCCCACCTTTTCCCCTGAGGTTTTCAGCTAATGGAAAAACTTCCCAATCTGTCATCCATTCCTGATGAGTATGTGGATCTCAAAGAGATCTTCAATAAAGCCTGTGCCTTCCATTCATTGATCATATCCATATCCATATTCATTCACTGTTCATCGTATCCTGTCCAGTTTGTGCCTAAGACTAGTTGTATAAACAGTGACCTTCTGGCCTGTTACAACCCCTGCCAATACCTAGGGGCCCTGGTCAAACATCTCCATGGACTTTGTCACAGGGCTGCCCAGTCTCTGTGGTAGACTGATGCTCCAAGCTTGCTCATTTCACTGCTCTTCCGAAACTGTCCACAGCCAAGGAAACAATGGAAGTAGTGGTTTCTATCATGTCCCCCAGTCCATGTTTTGGGCTGAATTCTGTATGCCCCTTTACATAACCATTAACAATTTTTCTGGTTTCCATTCATGATCTAATGGCAGACTGAAAGGATGATTTAAGATTTAGAGATAGGACCCCACTGCCTCGGTGTGCAAGAGGCATCCTTATGGTCACAGAACCTGGTATGAATATAAAATGCCTATAAAATATATACCCCACTATTCTCAACCCAGGAAAGAGAGGCCACAGTCCCGTCTGCCCGTGGTCCACTACCATCGCACCTGGAGAGGGGCCCGTCTCACTTTCTTGAACATTTTCTTGAATAAAAACTCATACTTGAGTTTTAACAAGCCCCTATATTTGAAGGTGAATTCATTTGGATTACTAATAATAAGCATATATGTTTTTTTTCTAATTTACAATGTCAATGCAACCCAGTTTAACCCAAACTGCAAGCCGAGGCACACCTTGCTGTCTAAGTCTGTACACACAAACCTTGTATCAGAGCACAAGAATCGACAGGACTGAGGTGTGAAGACATGAGAATATAGCTATGTTGCTAGCTAGTGTTAACTAATAAAAATAAGAAGGCCGAAAAATATTTTATAAAATTTTCGTAACAGGTTGTGTAGTCTGGGTTCGATTCCTGTCTCTGTGTGCATGGAGTTTGGATGTTCTCCCCGTGCTTGGTGGGTTTTCTCCGGGTACTCCGGTTTCCTCCTACGGTCCAAAAACATGTAGATTAGGTTAATTGGTTCCATTTACTTGAATAGGGAAGTCAGTCCACTGCTTCTGAGATATCTCTAGAGCTGTTGGAATTAGAGCATTGCTTTTGGGTTGATAAAGAGAGGAAACCCAGTTGAACCATTATTACCCATTTGCAGTTTGTTTTTATTATTTTTGATTGACAGGATTTTTTCAAATTCGTAGGGTTTTTTTTAAGTCATTTGGCATGATTTGTCTTATTTCTCTCTCATAAAAGTATCAGATAAAACATCATAACTCAAAAACAGTGCAATTTCAACAACGGTCAACCTTTCTTCCATAGCACTCAGGAAACATGTCTGCACTTGTGGCTCAGTGGTAAGTGTTTTGCCTGCCATGTGGAGGCCCTGTGTTCGATTCTCAGCCAGTGCCCAAACCCTAGGCCACTGCCAGACCCAAGCCCGGATAAAATCGTAGGGTTGCATCAGGAAGGGCATCCAGTGTAAAACCTGTGGCAAGCTTGTATGTGCGGACCCGTTCAAGAAAAATACTAGGCACCTTAAATGCCTAAAGGTAGAATTAGCAGATTGCCAACTGACTGCCAAATTCACTTTTTTCATATTCATATTTTCTTAACACCCCCTTTCATGGACAATGCTAGACAAAAAGCTCTGCTGGGGCGCAGGTCCCCACTTACTCAGTACATATTTTTTTTCTTAAATTTCTCACTACCATGCATGAAATGTGTTAATGTGTTAATGTAAAGCTAATTAATAAAGGCCCCATTAAGGTTTGTGTTGGGCAATGCAACCCAGGAGACTGACTAGTCCTAAGTTATGGCAGAGGTTCTCAAAGAGACCCACAGTAACTAATAACAGATCAGAACCTTCTGAGGAATGGGTGGCAAAAGTTAACCAACATCTGGACAAGTCTACGAAATTGTACACAAAGCTTGGTCAGCATCTCTCCCTGGATCATCAAGCGAACTAATACCGCAGGTATTTTGGAATTCCACCAAGCTGCACCTCAGCGGAACTATATATTACCTCTGGTCAGTTACAGCTACCACTATCAACAGGAGCTTAAGAGGTCAAGATGACGTAGAATAGACTTGTGATAATGTACATCACCATAGCTATAAGCTGTATGTGTACAGCTAACACATCAGGAGCAAAGGCTGTCATCAGGACCCAGAGCAAGGTTAGACAAGGACTCAGAACCTTACTTCAAATGGGTAAAAGCAGACCCAAAATAGATGAGACCTGTGATTTTGTTACCCTGCAGATAGTTTTTTAATTGCTTTTTTTTGGTAAAACAGGTAACATTGGAACAAATGATTAATGTCTAAATCATCGAATGACTACATGTTAGGAGAGCAAATTTTTAACTAACTGGTAGATGTGATACCATTTACTAGTTAGTTAAAAATTTGCTCTTCTAACATGTAGTCATTCAATGATTTAGACATTAATTATTTGTTCCAATGTTACCTGTTTTACCAAAAAAAAAAAAAACAATTAACTAATTACGGTTTTAACACTATGTTATCAGAATCTCTTTTGATCCTAAGCCCTTAAACTGGTTTTACTATAATGCAACAATAATCTTGCCCAAAGTAAGAGCTGTGTTTGGGTTCTCTGCAGTAAGTTGTACTTGTTTCTGGTGGATGTTGGCCTTCGCCAGGGCTGTGCTCTGTCACCAATCCTGTTTGAGATTTTCATGGACTGGATATCAAGGCGCATCCGTGGAGGAGAGGGTATCCTGTTTGGTGGGCTAAGGATTGCATCGCTACTTTTTGCAGATGATGTGATCCTGATGTCATTATCAGTCTGTCACCTGCAGTCTGTTACTTGGTTTGCACGTGAGTGTGAAACGGCGGGGATAAGGATCAGCACCTTGAAATCTGTAGCCACAGTTCTTAGCAGGAAATTAAAAATGGATTGTCTATTCCAAGTAGGGAGCAAGTCATTACCACATGTGAAGTAGTTTAAGTATTTCAGGGTCATGTTTACAAGTGGTGGAACATTGGAGTGTGAGGTTGCCAGGAGAATCTGAGCAGCGGGGGTTGTATTGTAGTCACTTTACTGCCGTGTTGTAACAAAAAAGAGTTGAGCCAATAGGTAAAGCTCTCAATCTACCGGTTTATCTTCGTTTCTACCCTCACCTATTGGCATAAGCATTGGGTCATGGCCGAAATGGGTTTTCTCAGGAGGGTAGCTGGCTTTTCTCTTAGAGATAGGATTAGAAGCTCAGTCATCTGTGAGAAGCGCAGAGTAGAACCGTTGTCCTTTGCGTGAAAAGAGTCACTTAAGGTGGTTTGGCCATCTAGTAAGGATGTCACCAGGACACCTCAGTAGGGAGGTGTTCTTGGCACACCCAGCTGGGCGGAGTCCATGGGGCAGACCAAGGAGTAGGTGGAGAGATTACATCTTCACACTGGCCTGGGAATGCCTCTGAATCCCCCAGTCAGAGTTGGCTGGGGAACGACGAGTTTGGGGTTCCCTGCTGGAACTGCTACCCCGGCGACCCGATTTCGGATAAGGGGTTGAAGATGGATGGATGGATGGATATAAGGGTCCAATATCAAGTGTGATTTTACTGTGAAATACACTAGTCATTGATGATATTTGTATTTAAGTTATTCGTTCTTGAGGTTTTGTTTACACCTTATATTTCACTATTATTTTAATTGTACATTTCAGATAGTAAATATAAGATTTGTTTAATTTCGGAACTCTTTTAATGAGAAGCTTCAATTATGTCCTGCAAGCTTCACACACACACACACACACACACACACATACACACACACACACACACACACACACACACACACACACAATCCGTATCAGCATCAGCTTTTCCCAACCCTAACATGTTACCCAACACCTTTTAACTGTACTGTGATGTCATTGTCCCATAGCACTTTTTAACCTATCAACATAGTTGCTTAATGACGTCTTGGCTAAGAGTGCTAGGCACAGGCCAATAAATCCTTACAGTTACCTTCATAATTCTTCATAACACTTTTCCCCTTTGCTCTCAGTTCTCTCTGCAGGGTAACAAAATCACAATGCAAGCACATACATTCTCTCAGCACTTAAAACTTGGAATAGGGAAAAATATTTTAATATCCCTAATATGTTTTTAGCTATGTTTGCAATGAAAATCTTTCTTCAATCTGATTGAAATTATTCTGATTAAAGGTTCCAACATAGCTGGTTACATGATTGCTGCTCTGATGTGTGTTTACATGCTCAAAGCTTTTCTTTCCTTTTTTATGCGCAAAGTGGTTCTGCCTCCTGTGAAATGTTATTCTGCTAAAAATATAACAGAAAAAGAGTTTCTGTTAAATCTCCTTTCTGACAAATCTTAATTTCTACCTTATGAATGTTTACAGGAATTCAGTCTTCCAACCTATTATTGGTTAGATGCTTAACTAACTGTGAAAAACAAGCCAATCAATGCACCTTTCTTCACACAAGACCCAATTAATCAAAATCTAAAATAAAAACTAGTGGGAGAGAATCGTTCTCACTGAGTTTACTGATCAGCATTGGAAGCTATATTTCTTTCCTGGTAACTCACGTCACCTACTGTTACCCCAAACATGCATTTCCTGATCCAGGCACCTACATTTTATGATGGACCTGCTTGATTGCTCTCTTTAGCTATAACATTACTGTATGTTGCATTTGGGTTGTGTTAGTGTTAAGTTTGAGAACCACTTTAAAGAGTCAAATGGGATAGTCAATTAAAACCAGGCAGGGGCAATAAAAATCTTGGCTAAACAAAGAGACATTGAATGGTGCAGGCCTCCTGGTGCCTGCATAGTAAAAAGATATTGTGTTTCTGAGGTTCTGCAGTAAGCAACTGGACCTGAGATGTGTTGTCTCATAATAGATTATATTCAACATAAGGCAAAGGTATGGGTCAGCTGCCTCGGTATTTATATATAGGAATGGTTTCTACTTGATTTAGTCAATTGAGAACCATCTAATCATACAAAGAAAAAAACTTTTTGATTGTATGTCTTTATGCAGACCATCTTCTGTAAGCAGGATTTTATATTGAATGTTGTAGGGATGGATTACCACTCTCTCTCCCTCACTCATTCTCTGTATGGCTTATCCTTACAGGCTTAAGGATGGGTGCCAATTCAGTACATTCATATACTCAGACACTACAGGCATTTTGGAAAAGCAAATCGAATTACCAATAATCTGCATGTCTTTGGACCTAAAGGAAACCCACCAAGCACAGGAAATTACGCAAACTCTACACACCCTGTAGTTACAAGGTCACAGTGCTAGCCGCTAGGTATCTGGTGTGATCTAAATTGTGTGTGTGTGTGTGTGTGTTTGTGTGTGTGTGATATGGGGAGGATAGCTGGTGTATGTTAGAACTCAAGTCTGGTTCATGTTTTAGTGGAATAGTATTAGTGGAAGCAAAGCAGGAAGGGCAGTAACCAACCAAAACAAAAATGGTGGCTATATGTGATAGCAGACAAGAGGACTAAAAACTAATGCTTCTTGATAGCCTCCCGTCAGGGTCATCCTCTGGAGGGTGCTCTGCACCCACTAATGCTGTGTGTTTTTATGTTTTGGTGTCTGGGACTTTCATGTTAATGTGTTCGCCTACTGTCTTGTGTTTCACAGTTTCAGTCCACAGGTGTTTCAGTTTATTTTATGATTAGTACTACTATTTAAGCTCCATGTTTCTCACCTGTACTCTTACCAGGTTTGTTATTCTTTTGCTTTATCAACGTTAAAGGTTTCTATGTAATTCTTTTTTTTTTCCTTTTTGCTCTTTTATTTATTTTTCTGATTAATAAAGTCACCTGTCTGTGTTTAAGCCATGTCTTGCCTAAGTGTCACATACTGCAAGACCCCACCTCCTTCTTGTTTCAAAGTGCATGTAAATGTGGATAACTTCAGTGACAGGATTACTGGAATCATTTTTCTAGACACACAAAAACACACACAGACCCACATTAAGGCTACTACTACCACTCAGTCGGGAGGGCCGAAGACTATCGTGTTTCCTCCGATCCATGTAATGCCAGCCAACAGCATCTTTTCGAACTGCTGGCTCACGAACCGTTGAGGGCGGCGTAACACACTTGGAGGACAGCGCTATCCGCTTCTTCCGTTTGCATGAGCTCACTGACGCCCCTGATTGGCTGTAGAGTCGTAATTAATGTGGGAGCACTAAGTACCTCTCATCCCTCCCCTCTGAGAGAGCTCGGCCAATAAGCTCTCTCTAGACTTCCGGCTGTGAGAGGTTACAGCATCACCCGGGAATCGAACTCGTGATCTCCGAATGATAGGATGGGCATAGTTTTTGCCACATTTTGGATTTACTAAAATGTATTGTGGAGGAGAGGACAATAAATCTTTCTGAAAATGTATATTTTACTTATTTACTTTACTTGAAATTGTTGTTGACAGGGTGGACATAGTTCTGGACTGTAAGCAACATGCATTTTTAACAGACAAAGATATACTTAATAGAGTTAAAATGGAGAATCACAGATTTTTTTTTTTGTTTTTTTTTAAATATAAAGTCTAAATAGTACTTTATAGCATTATTGATTGCTCTACTATATCAATTTGTTACTGACTGTTTTGTTTTTTTGACTAAAAAAGGGAGGGAGTATTCTCACCCTCTGACACTTCATACAGTGGTGCTCTTTTATTCTCTATTTTTAACATTAGAGGAGATATAAAAGCAGGAGCTTTCCTCATGTCATTTTTTCTAATACACGCTTAAAGCTGGGGGTGGAGTCTGGCATCATAGTAGTACACTTAAAGCAAATCTGCTGTTCTTAACGCTACAGTGTACAAATTGCAAAAAGTATTAACTGTTCAATTTAAATCACATATAAAATATATTATAAAATATATATGTGGTGAAGTGCAATATAAAATACAATTTTCTCTGCTATTGTTATTTGTTTTTTAATTAAACAATTAGATAACAATTACTATAATCAATAATATTAAATAATTAACTATACTGTTAACCATCTATTCTATTCTTCACATAAGATGTGTTTTTACAGTATGTGCCTGCACAGAGTTTCATAGCCAGCAGTGAAAGCTGCTAATATAAGATTAACTTTTTTGTGATAGAATCCATTAGTTTTGTTTTTCTCAAATTTTGTAAAACTTTTGTGCTGAAAAGTACTGCTGAAAAATGAATATGAGCAAGGGCTCTGGTGAAATTCCACCTGCCTCAAAAGTCTTCCTTTGCACAAATAAACACTGGGTTCTAAAAGTATATTCATTGTATGTTGATTTGGACATGGTATTGAGGTTAATGTAAATAAATGTATTACAGGTAAATGTATAGCCTGTTGTGGTGCAATAACACCAAAAACCAGTCACCATTTCCCCCAACCACATTCTTTTCCCTAGAAAACCATAATCTATGGAGTCTCTGAATGACCAATTCTTCAAGACCTTGAAACCCACAAATCGAGCCATAATTCTAGCCACATGCTTTCCTGTGTCCCTCCCATTTCCTCAATGTTTCCTCTGCACATAATGAAGCAGCAGTGAAAGCTAGACAAATATTTCATTGGCAGTAAGAATGACATCCTCCTTCCTGTGCTTGAACCATGAAAACTGAGGGACTTATGGCAGTTAAATTTGCACAGCATTGAGGAAGAGACTCCCACCTACCATAAACAGGCTTTTGTGCACAGAAAACCAAAAACATTACCTCACCTAATCCCTGCTGTGAAAACATCCCAACTTCAAAGTCTCTGGCTGTTTTTGTGGCCTCAGTGCATGTGCTCTATTGGCATGTATTATTTTCCTCAATATTTAATGCATAATGGCATTACATATTTTGTGATTTTTGGATCTTTAGACAATTTGCAAAGGCAATGTTGCATGTCGTTGTTTACTCAATTGCCTGGGAGCTGTGAAACCACATCTATTAATCTTGTCATTAGACTTACTTCTACCTTTTGTGACTTTGAATGAGTAAAGCCTCTTTGAAATTTAAGGTTTGCACCATTTTAGCACAGATCCTGTAAAGTTCAAACTAGGTTTAAATTCACCATATGTGAAAGCGCTTTAAATGAGGATAGACAGTCCGCGCTATACAGACTTGAACAGCAATTTTTTATTGTTTTTGAGCTAAATAATAAAGACATCAGAATTTTTTAAGCAATCACAGATATTGCAATGTGACTAGTACATTTCCTAAATCTATGAGTTAGTAATAGCTCAGCTAGTAATGGTGCTCAGCTGTGTCCTTTAAGATTCATTTTTAAATATATTCTGTCTTGCTGTCTTTATCAATCTGTCTGTCTGTTTCTCTCTCTTCCTGTCACTGTTTCGGTCTGTTTTCTCACTCGCTCTTTCGCTGCCTCT
>JAOTRS010000004.1:24025059-24037547 GCA_028565755.1 Dinotopterus cunningtoni
CCTAAATAAGGTTAAATACTATCGGCAAGTAGCCTTATAAAAAGGTGACAACAGTTTGTGTGATCTTTCTTTCTTACAGAAAATCAAAATCGCTGCATTGCGTATGTATACTTGCTGCGTTGAGAGAATCAACTACGATGAGTTTTTTGAAAGTAGGTATTACGTTTTGTTTATTTAATTTGTTTAGTTTGTTCTACTTTGGTTTGTTCAGGTTTTCTTTAAAATGGCAATGTGATCTAATGAGGCCTGATTCATGCCAACATGCAGTCTTTCTGTTAAATGACCCAATTTCTTGAGCATAAGGGGAACGCTTTATCATCATATGAAAGATTTATGTAGCATTTTATGTATGTTGTTTTCTTTACCAAGGGAAAACAGCAGGTACAAGCCTGAGCCATGATTTTGGCACAATCTGGTTTAATGCACAGCCTCCCTTTTTCTTTCTCTGTCTTTTTCATATAGAGTGCTCCCTCCCTGACACGCTTAATTCCTGGTTTTTGGTGGCACAGCTCCATGTTTGGTGAGTATTTGGATATCGGTGGCTGTTTGTGTGGTAAGCTGTTATCCTGCAAAATTATGGACCGTACCCACAACCTTTGCCTTTTTCTAAGTATGTCATTCCTGATTTATGGTGGTTTGCCTTTAGTCTTTACAATAGTGCAAACGTTACATACAAGTGTTTAGTAGAAACTGCTCTTCGAATTTTTATCTATTTCCGGGCTAGCAATATGCAGTGCAGTGCTCTCTTGTGATGTTGGGCAGCACCAACGAGCCATAGCTCTCAGTCAGCTATGCTCTTAGGAGGAACATCCAGTAGTTTAGATTTGCTATTTTGCCAACTTTGTTTTATATTTTGTGAGAAATTGACAACCCTGAAGCATCATCCAGCAATTAATTAAGTTCAATGCTTTAAACATTCTTTTAGCCCAGCCACTTTAATGGTGGGTTCATTACTTACTTTCAGTAAGATAGTCAATAAATTATGTTAGATGATTTTGCTCAACTGTAGGTAACTGGTCTGAGCACTGTTAAGGTAGGCTAGGCTAAGGTATGATGATCAGTAAGTTAGGTGCATGGATTAAACTGTAATTTCATCATAAGTCGTAGGCCATCTGTTATGGAAGGATTTGTGTATTTGAGGTCTCAACAATAACTACAGTATTTCTATATTGTAATGTTATTGTGAGAACATGATTTTCACTGTTAAAGACATAAGAATAACATTAATTGGCCAGTGACCGAAATTGGCCAGTTTTCACCTTGATCTGCTATAACTGGTGGTCCCCTAAGTGGTACAATAGAAAAGCGTTCACCCCATCATCCAATTCATGAGTCTAGGGAGATAATTGGCTGAATTTGGGGTGATTGGCATTAGTTCTCTCACATCAACCACAGTGACACAAGCCAGCCATGGGGGTCTGAGAACGCTTTCCTCCCACCCACTAATGGTGTGTGAGCAGCAGTTTGAAAAGACGCAGTCGGCTGGTTTTGTGTCTTGTGGAGGAAATATGTGATAAACTTTACCCTTCCTTGTTGGTAGATTTCATCTCATTTTCACAGGGATTTATTCTGTATGTACAAAAATGGTCTGTACCAACTAGAAATACTGTTTTATTTTTAGATTTGTTTGAGTGTCCTTTAACCTTGTGTAGTTTCAAAGAAAGTCTAAAGTGACTTTATAGACAATTTTTAAAAATTTTTTTTAAGGGATTAAGAATCGGTCAAGAAAATTGCAATCCATTTCTACTTTGACTGTAAAGTTAAGGTTGTGTGCATGCTTGTGTTTGGA
Organism: Dinotopterus cunningtoni; assembly: GCA_028565755.1. Taxonomy (NCBI): domain Eukaryota; kingdom Metazoa; phylum Chordata; class Actinopteri; order Siluriformes; family Clariidae; genus Dinotopterus; species Dinotopterus cunningtoni. The sequence goes on from JAOTRS010000004.1 coordinate 24,026,849, forward strand.
GTAGGGTAGGTGGTGGTGGGTGGATTATCCACACACTTATTTATTTATTTATTTAAGAAAACAGTTTTGTAACTGAGGAGTAAGAGGTCCTAGGTTCAAATCCCACAACTGCCAAGTTAAATGCGTCTGCCAAATGCCTAAATGTAGGAGGAAAACGCTTTAAGCTGACAGGAATACTTGAGTAACTTACTTAATCTAACCACTTAATGCAACTATGGTAAGCACAAAATCATGCACATCTCAATACACAGTATACCAAATCAGATGGTCTGCAAAAGCATCAGAACACATCAATTTCCACTTCTGTCAGCCAAGAACAAGAATATGAGGCTATAGTTGGCAGAGACTTACTGAAACTGGGCAGGTAGAGGTGAGAAAAGTGTTGCCTGGTCTTTCTCCGTTTATATTTTTTTCCACTCCTAACAGTACATTTGTCTTCCTCATTTAAGATTGCAAACTAGAACATAGGAAACCTTGTCCATGTGAGGTAACATGGGCCTTTAAAGGTTAAAAATTGGCAGTTTTTTAAATGTTAGTGTTCCTAAAAACAGTTTCTAAGCACTAATGACGTTCCCATTAAGTTACCCTAATCATGCTAGACACAAAAGGAAAATCTATTGCAATTTCTGAATCAATTTTAATATGCCCATGCTTCACTATCACCCATCGCGAAATTGTTTCTGTAGTTTCCTTTTTATTTGCAGTAGCGACTTTTATAGATAATCTAGACAAAACAGGTACTGCCAGTGACGCAGTGGTGGCATTTATATTTTGCTTTATAAAAGTACAGGGGTTAGACAATGAAACTGAAATGCCCGGTTTTAGACCACAATAATTCATTAGTATGGTGTAGGGCCTCCTTTTGCGGCCAATACAGCATCAGAGGGATTTTGAGCCATTCTTCTTGCAGAATAGTGGCCAGGTCACTACGTGATGCTGGTGGAGGAAAACGTTTCCTGACTCGCTCCTGCAAAACACCCCAAAGTGACTCAATAATATTTAGATCTGGTGACTGTGCAGGCCATGGGGGATGTTCAACTTCACTTTCATGTTCATCAAACCACTCTGTCACCAGTCGTGCTGTGTGTACTGGTGCATTATCATCCTGATACACGGCATCACCTTCAGGATACAATATTTGAACCATTGAGTCCACATGGTCCTCCAGAATGGTTCAGTAGTCCTTGGCAGTGATGCATCCATCTAGCACAAGTATTGGGCCTAGGGAATGTCATTATATTGCAGCCCAAACCATCACTGACCCACCCACATGCTTCACTATGGGCATGCAACAGTCTGGGTGGTACGCTTCTTTGGGGCTTCTCCACACCGTATCTCTCCCGGATGTGGGAAAGACAGTGAAGGCGGACTCATCAGAGAACAATACATATTTCACAATGTCCACTGTCCAAGATTTTCGCTGCTGGCACCATTGAAACCGATGTTTTGCATTGGCACGAGTGACCAAAGGTTTGGCTATAGCAGCTCCCGACGAACAGTTTTGGTAGAAGAGTTTTTTAGGAGAGGTGCCGTTTAATTCTGCAGTCAGTTGGATACAATTCGGGTTAGCACCGGACATCCCTTTCAGACAGCTTCCTCTTGCGTCCACAGTTACTCCTGTTGGATGTGGTTCATCCTTCTTGGTGGTATGCTGACATTACCCTGGATACTGTGGCTCTTGATACATCACAAAGACTTGCTGTCTTGGTCACAGATGCACCAGCAAGACGTGCACCAACAATTTGTCCTCCTTTGAACTCTGTCACCCATAATCTTGTGTGCATTGCAATATTTTAAGCAAAACTGAGCTATTACTCTGCTCAATAAACCTTCACACTCTGCTCTTGCTGGTGGAATGTGTAATCAATGAAGATTGCCCACCAGGCTGGTGAAATTTAGCCATGAAACCTCCAAAACTAAATTTACCACTGTTTCAGTTTCATTGTCTAACCCCTGTAGTCTTAAAGACTCTCCATAGACTTATTATATATAACTATTATATGTTTGCCAATGTTTAGCAGCATTCTACAGAGAAGCAATCGATTTATCTTTATTGTTGTTTTACTTAAACTTACTAAAATAAAATTAACAGTTACAAGCAACAACTTCATGTAATCTTCATGTCATTATGCTACAGAAACTCACAACTCGCACTCTAAGTTTCCTTTACCTAATAAGATTACATGTTTTATCTCTTCTGTAGGATGTGTTTGGTGCGGATGAGGCAGGAAGGCAGAGAAGGAAAGTATATGTGTCGCTATGTTGTCCATTCTATGTGGGAGGATGTAGAACAGAGAAGCAAGATCATGGGGGTAAGTGTCAAGAAGAGGCCTGGTATTGGTATTTCTGACCGTTCTGTATAATCCACACTACATTCTTAATGTTATTAAAACATAAAAAAAAAACAATTAAATGCCAGCAATCTGTAAATAAACTTATGTGTTTTGCTTACTAAAGTAGTCCAAGTTATGTTCACTGATTCATATGTGAAGAATCAGAAGGGATATACAGGAGAGCAAGAGAAAGAGAAAATCATTAAAAAGTATGTGCCCCTTCCTGTGCCCTTTTTTTTTTTTTTGCATATTTGTCCCCCTTAAATGATCAAACAAATTTTAATATTACACAAAGATAACCAGAGTCAATACAAAATCCCCCAAAATACAACCTCCTCCTGTTGCTAAATCATAAATGAACTGTGACTTTTGGAAAACTGAGTTAAATTTCTCTTGCCACACCCAGGCTTGATTACTGCCAGAACTGTCAACTGCCAAGAAATCACTTAAATAGAACCAGACACTCATAGGCTTAAAAAGCAACATGATCTAAAGAAATTCAAGAAAAGATGAGAAACAAAGCAATTGACTTGTATCAGTTGTAAAAGGGGTACAAAGTAATTTCTAAGGCTTTAGGACTCCAGCAAACCACGGTGAAAGCTATTATCCACAAATGGGGAAAGCTTGGACCAGTGGTGAACCTTCCCAGGAGTGGCCGGCCTACCAAACTACTCCCAGAGCACAACAACGACTCATTCAGTAACTGATAAAAGAACCCAGAACAACATCTAAAGAACTGCAGGCCTCACTTGCCTCAGTTAAAGTCAGTGTCAGTGATTTAACAAAAAAGAAAAAGGTTTGGCAAAAATGTCATCCATTGGAGATTTCCAAGGCGAAAGCCACTGCTGACCAAAAAGAAGACAAAAGCCACATTTGCCAAAAAATATCTTGATTATCCTTAAAACATTTTGGGCAAATATTCTGTGGACTGATGAGACGGTCATCAGATTTTTGGAAACTGTATCCTGTTATATCTGCTGTTAAACTAACACAGCATTTCATAAAAAGAACATCATATTAAGGTTTTCGAGTTGCTAAGTCTGAATTTAAATCCGATTGTGATGACCTTCAACAGGCCGTTCCTGCTTGAAAATCCTCCAATGTGGCTGAATTACAACAATTCTGAAAAAAAGATTCTGTTAAAATTCCTCCACAGAGATGTTAAAGTCACAGTACCAGATATCGCAAATAGATGATTGTAGTTGTTGGCGCCAAGGGTGCCACAACGAATTATTAGGTTGAGGAGACAATTACTTTTTTACATAGGGTTTGGACAGCTTTTTTCAACTTAATAAATGAAATCATCATTTAAAAACTGCATTTTGTATGCAGTATGGCATGGGGGCGATCAGTCTGTGGCACTGCTGAGGTGTTGTGGAAGCCCAGGTTGCTTTAATAGTGGCCTTCAGCTTTTCTGTGTTGTTGGTATCTGGCATATTCCTCTTCACAATACCCTATCGATTATTAAGTGTTAAGTAAGTGTTAGCATTTTTGGCAGTTTGGGCAGGTGCCAAGTCCTGCTGGAAAATGAAATCAGAATCTCCATAAAGCTGGTCAACAGAGGGAAGCATGAAGTACTCTAAAATGTCCTGTTAGATGACTGCGCTGACCTTGGGCCTGATAAAACACAAGGGACCAACAACAGCAGATGACATAACTCCCCAAACCACCACTGACTGTGCAAACTTTACACTGGATTGCAACTAACTTGGATTCTGTGCCTCTCCTCTCTTCCTTCAGACCCTGGGACCTTGATTTCCAAATGAAATGCAAAATTGACTTTCATCTGAAAAGAGGCCCACTGAGAAACAGTCCAGTCTTTTTTTTGTCCTTACCCCAGGTTCAAGAGTGGCTTGACACAAGGAATGCAACTGTTGTAGGCGATGTCCTGGATACGTCTGTGTGTGGTGGAAGCACTGACTCCAGCTGCAGTCAGTTCCTTGTGAATCTCCTCCAAATTCCTAAATGAACTTAAGAGTTACCAGTTTCAATAATCACCATTAACAGTACCACAGATTAGAGCTGTTATGAAGGTTTTAACGAGCATAAGTAGCGGACAGAAAAATTTAAGTAATTTTTAGCCAAGCTCTTCTATTAATGATGATGATGATCCCCCCTGTGAAGCGCATCCTAAAGTTTTTCAATGGGGTTAACATCTGGAATCTGCAATGGCAAATATGTGTAAAAAAAAATGTGTGCTTGTGCTCTCAGAACCACTTTTTTACAATTTGAGCTCCCTGTGCTATGCCATCAAAAGAAGAAAAATCCATTGATGGGATAAGTCATTCTAAACATCATGCAGTGAAGCGATTCATTTTTTTTTTTCTTTTGTGAACTTTACAGTTCACGACTCCAGGTTTTAATAATCCACTGGACAGTTCTTAACGCAATTCCAGTAATTTTAGTCCTTTTTTTTAAACAATGGTGCTTTACATTATGTGTACATTAGTATGACACAGATGTGAATGAGGTCAATGAGGTGTGGTGAGCCATTTTGAGGGGAGAATGTTTCATTCCAAATTTATTTACTTTAGCCTTCTGGACACTGACAACAGCATTAAAGTGGCAGCAGTGTGCTGACCTCATTTTCCACTTCAGTGTTGTGTCACTTTATGTTAGTACTTAGCATAAAGAGGTTATGCAGGATTACTAAGGTTAGCTAACTACTTTTATACAAAAGAGACTGAAGCATTCTTTTATCCCTTAGAGCTGAAGAAAGTTCATTGAAAATTATTATAAAAACATAAAATGTATGAGTTTAGCCGGTCAGAGGATTGAAAAAAAAAAACTCGTATGAGTAATCAAATGTCTCACAGGTTTGCAACAGGTTAGCTCAGTGTGAGCAGGGCACTGTTATATAGCACGTCATTTACCCAAACCCTCATCACCATTCGGTTACGCATGCTAATTGTGTTGAGTGAAGGAAAACACTTGTTGCTGGTTTCATGTGCCACTGGCCTTTTTTTTTTTTTCCCATTCAGTCCAACACTTGTGCATACACACACACACACACACACACACACAAAAACCAGCATCTGGCTGGTGTTTCCACACCATTTTCAAGGTATGTTTTTCTAAGCAGTAGTAAACATTTACAGGCAGGATTGTGCATAAGCACCTTCAGGCTTAGTTTTTAGGGCAGTACATGAATATAAAGATCATAATGTGTGAGAAGAAAAAAGCAGGCTATTGTGTGTTAAGAGAGAAGAATGTAGACGACAAGTAAGAAAAGAAAAACCTGAGAGCAAAAGTGTGTGAAGAAGGTAAACTAGAGGCAGATGAGAGTTGGAAGGTCTCTGTAATCTTTTGGTGCTTTGCTTTACTGTGCCCCCTTGTGTACACACATGTAGGTGCATTCTTGTGTCATTGTTTACAGCCAAGATCATCAAAATGCTGAAGTATGTTGTCATTATCACCATTTAATCTGCAAGTGTTTTCTGGTGGAAGATTTTGTAGGTTTTAATGACACTGAAGTGATTAGATGATGTGGAGATTGAAAAAATACACTATATTGCCAAAAGTATTCACTTGCCTGCCTTCACATGCATATGAACTTGAGTAACAACCAATTATTAATCCATAGTGTGTAATATGATGTTGGCCCACCCTTTGGAGCTTCAACTCTTCTGGGAAGGCTTTCCACAAGGTTTAGGAGTGTATTCATAGGAATTTTTGACCATTCTTCCAGAAGCACATTTGTGAGGTCAGAAACTGATGGTGGATGAGAAGGCCTGGCTCACAGTCTGACTCACTCATCCATGGCTTTATGGACCTTGCTTTGTGCACTGGTGCACAGTTCATATGCATGTGAAGACAGGCTAGCGAATACTTTTGGCAATATAGTGTAGTTTTTAAGAATTTCATTTTTGATTTGAGGGGGAGAAAAGAACCCCAAAATTGAAGTGAGTAGAAAACAATTTAATGGTAATTGGATAAGATGTGGATGATGAGAAAACTGAACAGTGAGTAGTTAAATCGAACACTTCCCATGAGCACTCTTACACCCTTCTGTTCTTAAGGTCTGGTCTCACCACCCCAGTGGTTCTCCTCTTTTTTTCTTTTGTTTTAAGATTGATGCTGTTCAGAGGAAGGAGAGTTTGAGAGTTATGACTGAAACATTTTATGCTGCTATTTTTGGATACGACGAGGTAAGTTAGTCGAACACCACACAAAGATAGGTGGTAGCATACACTAAATTGGGAGCTAGTAAACAAATTACTTAGAACTCAAGGATATTGTTTTAAATAAAAATATTTTTAAAATATTAATATTACATATGTACAGTAAATCTTTTTTATAAATATCTGGAGTATATAATCTTTTTTTATAATCTTTTTTTCATCATATAAATAATTTAATTAAAAATCAATCAAAATAGTCTTATTTAACATACAGTATATATTAGTCTTCTATTTTGTATAATAGTGGATTGTTTTGTTTAAGAGATTGTTTTGAACATGATACATAATTGATTGCAACTAAACTATAATTTCACTAGAACACTGTTGGAGTAAGATTTCATAAGCATTAAAAAAAAAATTTATAGGTTTTAAAAACAATTCTAATGGTGTGCACAGGTGATTAGATGATGTGGAGATTTGACAAGTAGTTTTTGAGAATTTCAAGAGAGAAAAATAGTCAAAAGAACTTATATAGTGAACTTGTGTTTGATGGGTTTATTCACGTACATTTTTCTAGCGTATTAACAATAATTGTATTAGTATATACACTGCCTGGCCTAAAAAAAGTCACCATTTTAGAAGGGTCAAATAACTGAGTTGCATCAAGCAAAGAAAACAACTAAAGGACTTAATGGAGGGTTAAATGACTAGAACTAGAACTGTACATTAAGAACCCTTCAACACATAATTAAAATCTCATTATTAAAAGCTAAAACAGGATAGAGACTGTGTGGCCAATCAGTGAGGCTAATTTGGCAAAAATAAGGCATCAGTTTGATAGGAAGCATAAAAAATTTACTGTGGAGCAATGGAAAAAGGATATATGGTCTGATGAGTCCAGAATTACCCTATTTCAGAGTAATGAGCACATCAGGGTAAAAAGAGAGGTGGTGATCACTTCATGCATAATGGCCACTGTACAAGCATCTGGAGGAAGTGTTATGATCTGGGGTTGCTTCAGTTGGTCAGGTCTAGTATCAGTAACGTTTATGTGGCAATAAAATAAAATCAGAGATGATCTGCATGTCCTGAACGACCAGGTTATCGCATCAATGGTGTTTTTCTTCCCTGATGGCACAGGCATGTTCCAGGACTCAAAGTTTGAAAGTATGGTTCTGGGATAATGTGGAATAATTTTCACACATGGACTGGCCTTGTGTGCTGTAATCAAAGCTAGAGGTGATTGATAGAAAATTTTTATAGTTTGTGACTTTTTTTGGCCAGGCAATGGTGTGTGTATATATACTAAATATTTAAGTATACCACAATGGAGTAAAATATGATTTTTTTAAATGCAAATTAAAAGGAAAAAGGAAAAACAACCACTTAATGCTGATACAAAAAATGTAATATGGATAATTTGCTTACCTGTTTGTAGGGGTGCCTCTAGCTAAGTGCTTTAAAGTAATATTTAGATTTTTAGTCCCCATTTGTAATAATGTGATATTATTTGTAGGGAATCCTATCAGATGACTGTGTTCTTGCAGCAGCACTTTGGAGGAATCTGTTCAACAGACAGTGTGAGGACCCAAGACAGCTCGAGCTAATGGTCGAATATGTCCGCAAGCAGGTCAGTGTGATGTGTGTCTGCATGTTTGTGTGTGATTTTAAACAATTCTAAAAGTTATTTTAGAAGGAAAAAAGAATCCTTATATAGCCAAATAGTAGTAGTTTTGCGTACTGCTTTTGGGTCACAGACTTGAATATTTTATGAAAAGTAGGTTGACTGCCAAGCAGTTCACAGCAGTGAGATTAATCTGCAAAGTGGAGAAGGTTGCAGCATAGCCTGCATTGTGCACAAAAGCTCTTTTGTACCAGACAAGGGTACAAGGGGAAACTTGCCAAAACCTTAAAACCAACAATGTTAAAGTAAGAGGTTGACTTGTTGTCTAGGGCTGTGTACCCTCCTGGAATTAACACCCAACTCAAGTCACTGGCTTACAAATGGACAGCCATAATGCGTAGCTGTTCACTCCTGGCATTATGAATGTTTCTCCAGTCACCACTTGCTTAGAGGAAATAGAGGTAGTGACAAAGGAATATAGGTATAACACACACATTCAAAAAAAGAGCACATGGGGCTTAAAAGCAAGTATGTATATTTGTGATGTGTAGCACCATTGTTGTTTAACACTCTTGAAAACCAATTCTCCTCATGGTTACAAACACGGTTGTGAAAGTAGTAATTCGAGTTAGTGTAGACTTCCTGTCAGCTTTGACAAACCCCCTTAGTGAGCATATATGGAGCCTGTTTACTATATTAAATTGGCCACTCATCCTGTTCTTATCCTGTACCTCACAGATGCAGTTTATTGATGCTCTGGATGGGGATGATCTTCTCCTAACAGGAGAGGTGAAATGGCGTCCTCTGGTGGAACAGAATGCACAGAGCATCCTGAAGATGTCTCACCCAACGTATAATGATGCAGGCCTGTAAAGAGCAGTACTCTGTCATTCTACAGTACCCAAAACATCGTGGTTTGGATACTTGATTTGAATACCCTGAAACAACTGCCAGTCTGCTTGGTCTCTGTCTGTCTGCCTGTCTTTTTTCTGTCTCAGTTTGTCCGTCTCCCTCGCTCATTAAACCAGTGTACTGTACTAGGAGTGCATGGACCTTTTAACATAAAAAATGTAGGAAAATGGAAGATTTATCAGTTGCCTTTTATTTACACATTTGAAAAGCAACTATTATATTTATGCTCCTTGCAATGGCTGTAGCTCTTTCAGTATTTCTTTTTTTATGTTTAAGGGACTATGTGCATGCCTACTTGTTTGCCAGGATTATCAAGCTGACTGGAGAAAGAAGCTATTTGTATAATCATTATAGAATAAAGATGTTGCTTTGGTATTAAACAAAAGTGGCAGTCAGCATTTAAGAGTAATAATTTGTTCTGTTCTGACCAACATACATGCATACATACTGTACATCTCTACATCTATTTCTTTAACACTAAAGAAGGCTAGGTAGGCCATTGGCAGGCCACTAATATGTATTCCATACATGAAATATTATATATATATTTCTTTTTTTTATTTAAACCCCTTTGGGGAAAAGAGGAAAGGAGTAAATCTTGCAACAGCATCGGTTCTGATGCATTAAGAAATGTTCACGGTTCTTGTATTCAGTGTCTAACAAACTGGACTGAGACATCAGACATGCCAGACATTGTGGGATTTTACGGTACGGAAGGTATTGGAGGTAGATGTAGCAATGGTGTTTATAATATCCAACCTTAAACACAGGGAATGGTTAACCCTTGCTATATTATAATTAATATCCCTCATAATTTGCATGGAAATGTTATCTCAAATGGAGGGAAGTTTTAAAGCTTTCTTAATAGGAAGCAAAAGTAATGAAGAAGCATTTGCATGTCATGAGTTGCAGCTTTAAGATGGACAAAAATTACATTTAGCAAAAATTCTTGATGAAAAACTTGTAATCATGTCATTTTTACATACGTTGTACACAAGTTAGAACCAAAACACTTTTAACTGTTATCTCATCATTACTACTGTAGCCATCTATTCATAGTATTGCTAACTTTGCACAACTGGCTGGCTCCATAGCTTCGTCAAATAATTCTGTTCATTTGTAGGCAAAACAGCCTATGAAATGCTAGATTGTTATCCTGAATGATGCTCATCATTATCCTTCAGGCACACAGAAGTCAAATCAACATACACTGAGTGGTTAAACAAGAGGAAAAAGATAGCGAGTTCTCATTGGGAACTACACTGCACATGCAACATGCAAATCTAGCCCATACCAAATCTAGGCCACAAATTAAAGATGGATGAAGTTGCACAATAAGTTGCATTAACAGTGGTATTTATATGTTCAATGGCACAATTACAATAATAAATTTAGCAAAAGTAATAATGATTAGTGCAATTCTGATGTGAATGTGTAAGGTGATATTAAAGGGCAGCAAACAAAATACAAAAGCAAAAATAAAGGTACAGTAAAAGTATTTTAAAATTTGAACTGTAACCCTATTGTAGTGAAAAGTTCACAGTTCCCAACACTGTGTCCATAAAAATCAACCCCATTATTTCCTTTTTTTCTCCCTAAGGAGTACCACAGTATGTTGGTTTTTTAGGAATCTTGCACTAGTTTTTCACGATACACTTGTTTTTTTTTCTCTGTTCATTTCTGAAGATGAAGATTAATTACAGATATAT
>JAOTRS010000004.1:24056376-24069062 GCA_028565755.1 Dinotopterus cunningtoni
CTCCATTGTTTGCAGTACTCACTATAGATAGTGCTGTTACTATTTTTCCAGAATCCATCCTAATAAATAATAATAACAAATTTCAATTTCAGTATGTCAAAATCTGAAAAGCCAAAAGCAGAATGACAACTGTTTAAAATCAAGATTATACTTTTGACAATATTGCCCAGCTCTAGTCAAAATACACTCTATTCTCCACTCTTTAAAGCCATTTATTGTAGATGCTTTTGATTGGCTTAACTTTTGTCATTATGCCACAGTGAATGATGACCACTGAGCAAAATGAGTGTGACAAGGGGATTATTGGCCAGTGTTCTCTGTTCTTGCTCTTAAGCAATTTTCCTACCAGATTCCATTGGCACTGAACATCAAAATTTTTCACTTAAAAATATATTTTTTTCTTTTTCTTTTCCTGTTCATATGGTCTAAATAAGCTACATTGCATATTGGTAAACAAATCATTATGGATTTATTCACTTTTTTTAATTCTTTTTTTTTTTGCAGTTTTACTTGGCTGTCTGCGCAGGTGCACAGCAACATGATTTTGCACTTTTCAGGACGCATTGCTGAAAGCTTTGATCGGGAATTCCGTTGCCTCTATGCAGACTCTCAAATCATTGAGCAGTTCCATAATCCTGATGAGGAAGGTCTTCCCTATTACAGTTACCACACGGGGCCCAACATGGACTTTTTTCACGACAGAGGAAATAAAGAAAGGGAGAAGGTTTGCTCAGAAAACTCCAGTAGTCAGTCCAGCAACAGTGTCTCCAGCATTAAAGCAGCTCCAAATCTAACTCCTCAGGTCTACAAGGTCACCCAGGACAAGAAGGACGCTGGCACAATCAAGAGTTCAGAGAAGCAGGGTGTTCCAAATCCAGGAATTCATATGCCTCATGGAAGTTACATAGGCAGAGGATCCCACAATGATTCCCTACAGAATCCAGCATTGGAATGTTCAACGTCTGGAGTGGAATGGGTCAAAGCAGGAGGCTTTCAAACTAGTCTTTCAGGACCAACATCCAGATTTCAAGCCCTGGATCTCCATGATCAGAAGAACTTCCACATTTCTGCCACAGCACAACCAAATCCTCTAGTGGAGAGCAAAACACCCAAAGTACGCAGTCCTACCAATCCTTTTTTTAACAAATTCAGTGACCTATTCTCCTCGACAGTCAAAGAAAAGGACCCCTATGTGTTATATAAACACCCTCCATATAGTACAGCTTTTGGGGGTCCAGATCTCTCACAAAATGAGCCTGAAAGTAGTCAAAGTCCTCCTCCACCTGGACCTTTGCCCAAGGAACGAATAGGCCATGATGTCAAAATTACCCGTGGGGATGGGAAACGCATGACATTAGGACACAGCAAATTGGACCTGGTCAACCAGTACAACAAGATGAAATCAAAACAGATCTATAGCCGATTTGAACTGAAAAACAATTGACATTAATATGGTGTCATTTAGTTGATGTAGGTTTTATTCTGATACCTTTTGGGCAAAAAATATTTTTCTCCAGTCATAGATTCTAGTGTATTGTGTGTGTGTGTGTTTTGTTTTTTTTTGTACACCCCAGAAGGGAAAAAATGCTCTTTGTTGGTAGCCTGTAAACTTTAACAGTTTTCTTATTATCAGGTTTACGATTTACACTTAATGCTGTATAATTAAGTGCCCTGTGCAGTATATATATATACAAGAGACTGGTGTATGGCATTACTTTAGTGGTAGGTTTTCTGACATTCAGGTGCTGTTTTATTAATACTTTCTGTAATTCTTGTGGCAAGCACAGATGATGGTAGAAAAATATAAAAAGTATTAGCTTCTTAACTAATCTCTTAAAGAAAGGTATTTTAAGTCAAGCAGTACTTTCTTTTACTTGGGAGATTTAATTCCCAATTTTTAGTCTTCCAGATGTTCATGTGTGTTTACAGTATATTAGCCATCCTGAAGCTTGTCCTGCATCTGCATGTTTTTATCCACCATGCTTCTGCCACATAATTGTATATTTGAGAAACTCCATGAATGAAAACGTGTTTCATATAGTTTCTATTAAAGCGGATGGTAAATGAATATCCATACTGCAGTACAGACAAGGTGGCCCATAGATCTGGATCCATTGGCAGAAATTACAGTATAAATTATAACAAATGCTCTGACCTCACAGAGGGCATATAGCACTTCACAGAGTATATATACTCTATACAAGAACTTTGAACATTGCGTGACTTCCTTTTTTAGTGTGATGATCTTAGCCAGTTCTGATATCCTAGTGACTTCTGTTGACCCCGGTAAAATAAAGCTGAGTAATGTTAGGTCTGCTTGATTTCAATCCTTTATTGTTAGTTTTAAAAGCAAGAAAAATATCAAATTTAATCAAAAGAAAAATGACTATGTATGCAGACTTTTGGGGCACCAAAAAAGTGTGTAAAAGTGTGTGTAAATTTTTGTTTTTGTTAGATCTTGGTTATTTATGTGAGGATGAGCAATTTAATTAAAAAATATTTAATAGGACATGCTGATCCAATAACTTAATAACTTTATTTCATTGTGACTAAGACATAATGTGTATTGCGACTCATTTGTCAGTTAAATAACAGTTCAAAAGCTAAGTTGACCAATATGCTGATAGTGTGTCTATGCTGGAAATACCGCAAGGGAGTCAGCAGGAAGATGTCAACTACCACTGTTTTGTTAGATCTTGATCATGGCCTAGGTAGAGATTCTAAATCTTGGTTAAAAAAAAAAAACACTACAAAATATTATACTGACTGGTAGTCACAGAAACAAAGAATTCAATTAATCCTAATACAGACTTCACAACAGACAGTTACAAACCCATTTCATCATACTTGGCAAGCTCTACAGGGTGTATTTGCGTACTGGGCGGACTCCCATAACATTAAAACCACTGGTGAGTGACATGATTAACATTTATTATCTTTTTACAGTGGCACCAGTTAAGTACTGGGATATATTAGACAGCAAGTGAACAGTGTTCTTAAAGTTGATGTGTTGGAAGCAGGAAAAATGGGGTCTGAGAATTTGACTAGTGCCAGATTGCGGTGGCTAAACGACTGGATCTGATCTCCAAGATGGTCTTTTAGAGTGTTCCTGCTATGCAAAGTTTAGTAATTAGCAAAAGGACAAGCAGAGAATTGACGATGGCGTTATGAGATTGATGAACGTGGAGGCAAGTCCTTTTGGTCCATAAGAAACGAGCTACAGCACATTTACAATACATATACTGTAGGCATTTGGCAGATGCTCTTATCCAGAGCGACTTACGAAAAAATGCACAAACTGCAGAAAAGGTTAATGCTTGCTTTAATAGAAAGGTGTCAGAAAACACCTTTGCTGTGTCATGAGCAGTGTAGCGGCAGACAGGTCAGAATGCCCATGGGAACTAGTGCAAGACTATGGAGCAACAGACCAGCAGAACAACATGGGGCTGTGTTGTTAAACAAATTATGTTATATTTGTTTAATATCATGAGGACAGCCAAGTGAATGTGTATTACTGCATACCTGATGAAGATATTGTACCAGGATGCACTATGAGAATAAGCAAACAATGCATGGCAATGTTCAAATAGTGGTGGTGGCAGAGCAAAGCATTGTCTCCCTGTACTCTCACATCAATTAAAGCAGCACAAGCCATTCATTTGTGCATTACTCATCTCTCTAATGGTGCAATGGCAGCAGTTCAAAAACATTGTCACATGTTGACAGCATGTGATAGCTTCTGCTTTTCCTGGTAAGTTTTATTTTCAGTTGCAGTCCTGTAAAATTGTGCTGTTTTGGGGAAAAAACTGTTTTATTTATTTAATAGTTCATGTTTTATTATAAACATAATATCTTCTTAATTAAATAAAGTTTTCTAAAATGTTTGTGTATGCTGTCAATTATAGTTCATAGAAAAGAATTTTTTAAAAAGTCAAAATCTTCTAGCATGCCCAAACAAGTCTGATCCATGGAGGCCCCATCTCACAATTTACAGGATTTTTAGAAACTGCCACCAACATATTTGAGCCAAATCCTACAGCAGACCTTCAAAGATCTTGGTAGATTCCATGCATTAAGAGCTGCTTTTGTTGCAAAAGGGGAACTTACACAATATTAAGCGGTTGGTCTCAATGTTATGACTGCTAGTTTCCACTATACATTTCTGGAGATGGAATTTGTGACTGTAGAGGTTAATAAGCTATTGACACATGCATTGGTGGAAAGCATTGTACAGACATATGACATTGCTAAAAGGATTTATATATGAAGAACAAAAATATAATTCTATATAGACTAGCTGAGCTGTTTATTAAGAACACCTGGACACATATTCGTTCATGCCATTATGTACTGTAATAATATCAGCTCAACAATACCAGGAACAATTTATCTTAACACATGTAGCAACACCAAACATGACGAAGCAAAGTCACTGATTTGTGCAAATGCAGACAGACAGGGCTTAGATAATACTTAAAGTAGTGGTACAGTACTATATAGCTTATACTAAAGCAAGTAACGCATGTAGAGTGAGTGATCTTCAAGAAGCAGAAACATGATGTTGGTGTGGGCTAGGCCTGGAAAAGGAGGATATGACACACCTTTCTTGTGCAGAATGTTTAGGATAAAATCATGCAATGTAAAACACACTAAGAGTCTGTTAAAAACTGTAATAGGATCAGAGCTAGAACTAATATAAAGCTTCAATGTATATAATGTACAAATGTATATATGTATTCAATATAAAGTTGCAATGTAGAGCAACAGAAAGGGGAAGGGCTTCCTTCTCAATAGTGCTTTAGTTTATCAGTAGGTGATTAACCTAATGAGAGTAAAAACTAATGGCATGATCTGACATAACATGTACAGTACACTACATAGAAGCAACGTAACAGCCTTAAATGCAGTCTTGCAGCCAGCAGACATCATAAAATGTACTGGCCTAAATAGGAGAATTGTGAGAGTTAACACAATATAGTCAGTGATACCAAGAAACTAAATCAAAGCACCCTTTTTTACTTTAGTTCCAAGAAATGGGATCATTGCTTTACCTTTGCCATCTTGTGTGTACACTGTACTGAGGTGAGTAATCGTGGAATGATCACATTTTGGAAAGTTTAGAGTAAAGTAGAGTTTAAAGTAAAGAGGCTGTCAAGAGTTGAGCAAACACATGGTCTAAAGTACAAATATGCATATGTCAGTATCTGAAAAAATGTAAAATCTTTAACGATATTAGCATGAATTTGAATACACAGTACATGGTTCGGTACAACTAGACAAACATGTCCAACATGTCTGCCAGCTGTCCTTTAATATACTGGAAAGTACAAATTATAAAGCAGATTGTATATTATTAAAGTTAAGGCTAATGTTATCTGATACTGGCCACATGTATACATGTACTGTGTTTTGGCCACAATATTAGTTTTCTGCTGTATAAAAGAGTTCATAGCTTGATTATTCATTTTAAGCTATTACAGATATAGAATAGGCCTTTAGACAAAATTATATTGCAATAACGATGGTGAAATTAATATTTATTAACATGATTATTATGATACTTAGATGTACTTGCTTTACATTTGTAAAGTACAGCAACTGATTTTTCTGTCCATTTCAGTGCTAAAGCTATTGTAGGCTCAGCATGCGTTATAAAAACACCATAGAAGCATGTTAAAATATTGACGTGTAAGAAATCCTGTTAGTTCAGATTCTCTGTCGTACAGTCTGTGTTAATAATTTTCCTGGAATGATTGACATTTGAGTTAGAACACTAGACGTAGATCATTAGTCTTTGAATCAGCAATGTTTTTAGTGTTGCTGTTTTAATCCGGTTTCAGTGTTTTGCAATTGCAGTCTAGTTTCTATTCTTTCCAAATAAGCACAACGATGAGTAATGGCAAACACATTGATATTGTTTTATGTTTTCATGTTTTATAGTGTTCATTTTCTGGTCCTTGCCTTTCATTCTTTTAAAACAGGGTGTATTTTTAAATATAGCCAAAAGTATACTGACCTGGGCTAAGGCTATTTAATCTCCACATGTTTTATGAACTGGTGAAGGAATTATAGGCAGAAGGTACTAAATATACATATACTGTATAGTACAGTATACGTCCCCTTTTAAGAGAATCTTACATCTTCTTAAAGACTGTCATGGAAGGACTCTGACCCACACTGGCATTATAAAGCCAGTTAGCATGTGATTGCCTGTTGGAGGAGTGTTTTCTGGCCAGATGAAATAAAAATTTATTGTGTGGCCATAATGATCAGTGCTATGTGAGGAAACAGGGTTAGGCCTTAAGCCTGGCGCAAATAAAGGGATTAAAAAAGGGAACAGTACAATTGAGAAAAAAGATAGCATCAAGAGGCACAGCTCAAATCAAATATCAGAGCGTACTGTCTCTAATCATGGAACTAGACCGTATTTACTGTATTGTGCAAAGTCATCAATGCATCTGTCTCCTCCAAAATCTCTGTGTGCTCACAGCACAGGCTAATCCCATTCTCTGAACTACACAGATGTAGCTAATAAAGTCGAATGGCATGCGAGAGAGTCGTCTTCGACATTTTTTCCACAATGTCATTAATATGTCATGCCTGATGGTTGATGTCCTTGTACACTTCTTAGAGTGCATGTGTACTTGGGTATGAAACAATCTTACTAATGTGAAAGTTGGCCAGTAGGGCAGTGAGGAGAGAAGAGCAATTGTATCCGGACACAGTACTAATTAATCGTGCCTTGTGTAAAAGCAGACCAAGACATCAGTCGGAAGGTAAAACTGGGCTGCAACTAGGACCTCAGGCAGGATAATGATCTTGAGCATACCTTTGAAGTTGTAACAAAATTGCTTTCAGAAAACAAAGTAAAAAATATTGGCATTTGGCCATCACAAAGTCCTGACCTGAATACCATAGAAAATATGTGGGTTGAACTGAAACAGTATAACTGAGCAAGAACACAAACGTGATAGAGATACACCAGTTCTGTCAGAAAGGATCGACGATACTTGCAGAAAAGTATTGTGAGAAGCTTCTGTGCAGCAATTGAAAATATGATACAGTAAAGAGAAGTTGAAATAATTGTTTCTCAGGTGCTATTTTATAGTCACCTCTAATGGAATATGAGTAGGTTAGAAAATATGAATCATTACAACATACCTGAGTAATAAGACTATCCTAACACAAGTGACACGAAGCAGGAAATTTGTGGTAACAGGAAATATGTGTCCTGAAACATTGAGTTTGAATGTCTCTAGTCTAGGTGTTTGTAAATGTTTGCCCCCTACCAAAATAAGCATGTAAAGCATGGGTTAACCTAAAATGATTAAAGGTGATTAAGCCAACATGACAATTTTTTAATTACGTGGAAGTATCAAAAATTATCGAAACCCTTAAAACCAGGCTTGAGAATTCGCTATTGTCAGATACACATGAAATGTCCAAAAAGCAGATATACTGTAGATATGATGGTCAGGTATCCACAAACATTGTAGAAACACGTTGTAGATTTTACTTCATTCAACAGCAACTACATTATCCTTGTCAGAATCATCATGGAGCCTTGGGAACACTGGGCATGAGGCAGGAATGGGACAGCTGACCATTGCACCGTGAATATGTTTGTTGTGTCTACTGCATCACTATTGGTGTTCAGAAACATTTTCAACAATTGCCAGACCACTATGGACTTTTTCTATTTAATTAACGTGCAACATATTGTGTTCCATTTAATGATGTTTATATGACAAAGCATGTTGCACTGCCACTTTATGCTGCAAAAAAATAAAAAAAAACAAGCCTCTTTAACTAGTTGGCTTCTTTAAAGTACAGTGAAGTCATCTTTTAAGTTGTCGTAACAATACTGGATGAAATAGAAATAAAAAGCGGCATTAATAAACTATTTTTAGGAACTATATTTTTATTAACTATTTTTTTTGTTATTTCATTATCTAATTAAAAAAAACAGGAAAAATGCATTAATATTAGACTGCAACATCAGTTGTATTCCATTTAATGTTTATTCATTTAGCAGTTGCTTCAATTTACAACTATAATTTCTTAAAGGTAAGGCTAAAAATAGCAGGAAATGGCCATGACAATACTGACCAGATCCATGGAAGCTAACACAGCAACAGACAAATATCCCATAAGATCCCATGGGAATAAGCTGCAATCATGTATTCCAAACAAGAACATCAGTATTTTAATTAACAACAATACATGTGTAAATGACTTTGCCAAAAAAATTGTTGGCAAAAATAATAGAAGGACCCCTTTTTTCTGATGACTGTGCTTGCAGAAATGCATGTTTGCACCAGTGCAGTGTTGTAGAACCAGACAATCAGGTCATTTTCTTTTACGATCTTTATACTGGGTGTGACTGAGAGCATGCAGTGCTGAAAAGTAATTCTCATACAACAATATGCTATATATAAAGGTTATTATACATTTAATATTATAATGCATGATTGCTTTTTATATTAAATATGTGCCATTTTCCTTTTTCAAAAATGGAATAAGCATTATACATATCGGTATATTAATGCCAGAGTATGTTCTAATAAACATCTTATTGTAGGCTATCTACAGGATAGTTTCTGTTTTTATAAGTACATAATAGTGGTGTTCAATGTACCTACAAAAAAAGGTGTAAGATAGATCAACATGTGAACATCCAACAGGGTCATGTCAGAACAAACAGTGCATCACAGCTTGCCACATATGGGACTGCTTAAGTCGCAGACTGGCCAGAGTGGCCCTACATACCACTGTCCACTGTCGAAAATGCTTACAATGGTCATATGGTCATCAGAAATAGACCATGCAACATGGAGCATGGAAGGTTCCTGACGAAACACATTTTATTTTATTATTCACTATGTGGAGGACCATTTGTGTAAGCACGAAATACCTGGGGAAGAGCTCATCAGTGTGCAATTTGGGAGGAAACAAAGCCAGGTGAAGCTTGTGATGCTCTGAGCAATGTTTTGCTGGGAACCCTTGGATTCTGTCATTGATGTGGATGTAATGTTCAAAAGAATAAAACCTCATTGCCTACATATACATATATACATTTGTTATAAAAACTTAATAATATTTAATGTATTTGAATTTGAACATCAGAACATTATTTTGTTTGTGTCTATCTGTAAATGCAAATGCATTTAGACTGTGCTGTGTTAATGTTTTAATGTTACAGAACTAACCTACGGTCCTGTCCTAAGATTGCCTTTACAATTTTCCCAGATAAAAGTGAATGGAGTTCTCAGAAGCCAACACTTTCAGATGCCGTACTTTATAGATCCCGAAGGAAATTCCAGATGATTCACATTAAAAAATGTACATTTTATAGTACATGTCTAGAAGTGCCTTTGCAATGTCGGATCTAATCTAATGCTCTAATCTAATCTAACGATATCTGAGGGTTTTGGCTTCATGTTTTTTTATGTATTGGAAATACTAAATTACTAAATACAGTATATAATTCACTCCTATCCACTTCTTGTGTTTGACTGGAAATACCAGACAGTTTCCTACTTGTTCATGACGAGTCATGGCAGAGCTCATGAAAAGGCAGTTTAATATGGGAATGTGGAAAGCAAGCACATAAAAAACAGGCTCAGTTACATCACATTGTTTGTGTCATATCTGTTTGCAAAGCACACTAATAGAAAACTAATAGTACTAGAATACAAATAGTGGCAACATAGGTTTCACTTGGTTTTCAGTTAAACAGGTTATATTGCACTACAGCAAATAGAGACTCATTTCTGGACTGGAAGGAGGAACACCATTTACCCGAACAAAAGATATTCACTCAATTGGTGTTTCGATGATGGTGATGCTGAACAGTGTTAGCAAATCAGTAATCAACTAAAGGTGTCCACCCTTTAGTTGTGAGGCCACAATGCTAACCATTACACCACCATGCCACATTATTTACTGTACTGTACATTTATTAGCCAATTTTTCCTGGTGCCTTTCCCAGGAACTCTGGCATGAGGCGGAAGTACACACTGAAGGAGCTACTGGTCCATTGCAGCCAATCATGCACATAGATTTACACACACATGCAATTTATCCTAACCAATCCACGTACTTTCATGTTTTTTGGTGGTTGGAGGAAACTGTATATCCTGGAGCAAACTTGCACGGACTTGTACTGAGACTTTCACCTGTATGCAAATAATGCCAGCAATTTCCTCTTCCCACAGCACAACAGAGCCACTGCAGAGCTTTAAAATGAAGATGCATAATTGGTCTTAAACCAGCCCTAACATGTGCATGTTACACACCTCCCCATATCATACCTTTTTGTTCTTGTCTTTCTCCCAGGAATTTTACAGTCTAGATTTAAGCTTCCCTGCAGGGGTCTTAGTTAAACCTTCCTACTTTTCTAGTGCAACTAACATTTTAGATATAATTTTAAACTATTCTAAACATATGGTTGGTTTTTTGACCAATTCTACACATTGATTTATGTTCAAAACCATTCATAACTAATGATGTACAGAGCTGTAGAAAAGCAAGACACGACGGAATCAGAGTGTGATCAGAGGAGAAATTAATGAAGTGACAAATTAATGAAGTCTGCTTTTGACTTAAATTAGTTTCAGAAAGCTCCACATACAGGCCCGAAGGTCAACTACAGTAGGTGAGAGTAGACCAGTCCGCTAGCGCTAGCCAAACAAGTCAGAGCAGGTTAGTTATCCAAAGAATTTTTTTAAGGTGAAACATTATTGTAACACAACCTTTCTAGGAAATCTGTCCTGTCCATAGATCTCATAAAGACTAGATTAAACCTTCTCACTGTATTCTGGCAAAATTTAGTGTTTCAAAATGCAACAAACAGCACTGTGCTCATTAGAGCATTAATAGATACAGTAAAAACCCTTCTGTGATATATTGCATACAAGTATTACAAGCATTTAGCCTTATCTGTAATTGTTTAGCTCTTCACTGAGCATGAAATGCAAGCCATTTCTGTAGCATGAAGTTGGGACTAAATGTCGGGATAAAGGTTGTTTTGTCTTCAGCAAAATGTATCATGAAAGATAGTGTATAGGGCTCCATCAAGAAATAGTGTAGCAGCACTTTCAGCTACTGTACTCTCTTTCAAGCTGATGTGGTTTTTGGACTTAAAATAATATCACACTGTATAAGCAATAAAAAGAATGATTTAAAGGGAATGTTGAAAGAAGAATAAACTGTATGTAATACCAGAAAGCTAATAACTAATGGAATAAGAAACTCCACCTCTCCTGGAGAGGATGTATAAAACTTACCTGCAAAATCTTGACCAGCAATGGCCTGCAGACTCCTTTTTTTTAGGACGATGATGATGTTCAAATACGATATGTACAGTATGTAACAAACCTATGTGGAATATTGTAGTATGATACTGTATGAGTTGCATGCGCTGTGTGTGTGAAGCTGATTTTAAATAATATACAGTATACCTGTACTATTATAGGCAGCTGTCATTGTGTGCTAAAGTAAAACTAAAAGTGTAAAGGAGGTATATGATGATGCTCTTAAAGTTCTTTTCATTGTTTATGATCTGTCTGCAACAATCTTTCCTTGACCTTATTTTCTAGGAACAGGGTCACAGGAGACCTGGAGCCAATCAAAAGGGACTCGAGGGATGAGGCAGGGCACACCCTAGCATCTCACTGTTTTGCCAGGAACAAAAGCATACACACTCACGAACGAACAATTTGAAAATGCCATGTAGCCTACCCTTCATGACACCCACCAAACATGAGGAGAAGATGCAAACTCCACACATACACACTGGAGGCAGGAATTAAACTCCAACCCTGGAAATGCAAGCCCACAGCTCCAATCACTACACCACCATGCCAACTTGGCTAGAGAGAGAGAGAGAGACTGTTTTATCAACTGTGCCAAAACTGTAGGAGATTAAATTATAGTTTTTTAAACATAAAATGTACACATATTTAATCTAAACCATTTTTTACAAATTTCTTTGGCATTTGTTCTTTCCACACATTTGTGGCTCAAAGAAAACATGCATATAATATTCATCAGTTCGCAATACTTCATTAATTTAAAAAAAACAAAATTTTCTCCAAAAACTATGCAAAATTGAAGTTTTCATTTTGCTCTCATTCTTGTCCACTGATCTAAAATGGGTGGTGCTGTGACTTAGGTGTTAACACTGCCGCATTGCACCTCCAGGTTTTGGGTTCGATTCCCGCCTCGGGTTGTGTGCATGGAGTTTACATGTTCTCCCCGTGCTTTATGGGTTTCCTCTGGGTATTCCGGTTTCCTCCCACTTCCCAAAGAGATGCAGATTAGGTTAATTGGCATGCCTAAATTGCCCGTAGTGTGTGAATGAGTGCATGAGTGTATGTTTGTGTCCTGGAAATAGATTGGCACCCTGTCCAGGGTATACCCCGCTCTGTGCCCGAATTTCCCTGGGATAGGCTCCGGGCCCCCCGCGATCCTGTACACAGGATAAAGCAGTATAGACAATGAGTCAATGAGTGAGTGAGTAATCTAAAATGTAAACATTTAAAATTGTACAAACTATCCACAACCACTATCTACTGCTTTACATTTTGCTAATATCAGAAAAAGATCAGATGGATGGATGGATGGATGGATGGATGGATGGATGGATGGATGGATGGATGGATAGATAGATAGATAGATAGATA
>JAOTRS010000004.1:24076774-24087171 GCA_028565755.1 Dinotopterus cunningtoni
AATCATTTGTTAACCTATTAGCTTAATGGGTTTTGCAACAGTTATATATAGCTATAAAATAAAATACAATAAAATACATAGCATAACAAAACAGTCTGATAAACAGAGGCTGTAAACCTACCTTGAGATTTTTATGGTAAAAATGTGTTGATGCGTCTTTTCAAGTTTGTGGCATTTTTCCCAGCAATTGTCTTCCCACACTGTTTCCCCTCCGATACTACACATCAGATTATTTTCCCTGGTTTAATATAAAGAAAATGGGCCCAAATATCGGCACTTCTCTTGTGCCTGAGTAATACTGCTGTCATCACGAAGAGTTAAAGATGACTGAGCTTGTAACATCCCATCACTGTAACCGGGAAAATACTGCTGCTCATGCCATAATGAATGAACACCGTATTGCAGCGGATTTTGACAAAAAATAACATGTTGACGAAAATAAAGACAGTTGTTTTATTAGTTTTTATTTTTTTTAAACCACATTTTAGTTTGTTAACAATATTGCATGCTGCTTGAGTTACTGTCCCTGTTTATTGATATCCGTGATGCCTCATCTTAGTCATAGGAAAAAATTTCGTCAAGAAATATTTTTGTCATTATTTTTGTTGACGAAATCAACACTACTAGCAATACCTACAGTATCATGCATACACACTGGAGTGTTTTAAATTTAGGGTTATGAGAAGGTTTTTTGAAATAGATAACTGTGAAATCAATAATTTCTGGATCTGTTGACACATAATTCATGAGATTCAGTTAAAGAAAAACATTTCTTAGGATTAGGGTTGTTCCTGTTACACATTGGTGCAACACAGATGTTTTGTAACTTTGACTTCTGGTCCTTTTTAGGTAATGACCTTTTTCTGGTGGCAGTACATGAGTTGGGCCATGCGTTGGGTCTGGAACATTCTAATGACCCGAGTGCTATCATGGCCCCCTTCTACCAATACATGGACACACAAAACTTCAAACTGCCACTAGATGACCTTCAAGGCATCCAGAAAATATATGGTATATTAGTCTTTAGTTTTAGTTCAGCATTAAGGACTGGTGTACATAATATTTTGTTAAATATCCTGCAAAAGAATAGTGCTGGAAATGGCATAATTACATAATAATATGATAGGTGATTGGAAATTAAGATGAAATAGACTAAATGTGAAATGTATATAGTGAAAAGTAGGTTGACTATATGAACAGTTTAGCAGCAAAACTAGAAAAACTTTATTTTCTGACCTGCAGTCTGTGTTTGATCATCCTGGACAAGACAATTTCTGTCATGTTCCTCTGTTATGAGTTTAATTGTTAAGTCTACATTGATTATGACTTTTTATTTTCACTGTTTGGTTACTCTGATGTGAACATTGTTTTTAAAATGTCTCCCAGGTGTCCCAACTGCGATGTTGGAGCCAACTCGGTCTCTCCCAACCCTTCCACCACGACAGACTTACTCTCCTTCTGAAAGGAAAAATGACCGTCAGTCCCGTCCTCCTCGACCTCCGTCTGGAGACCGTCCATTTTCTCCTGGCTATGGAAAACCCAACATCTGCGATGGCAATTTTAACACAGTGGCCTTTTTCAGACGGGAAATGTTTGTTTTCAAGGTGAGCTTGCTTACTATTGGAGTTAGGACAGAAATCCTGTACAGTAAAAGGCTTTTTATGGACTCCTGTCTTCAATTAGTTATTGTCATTTGTAGCGTAAACTGTACAGATATATCCAATATTTCAGAAGGGTTAAATTGTTGGCCTGCATCAAACAAATAATTAAGGAGCCGAAATTAATGGAATTCAGTTAGGAACTGTCCAGAGTATCAGTAAACCTTAAAGGAAAGTGGTGAACCACTTTTTCAGATTTGCATATGAAGTGGTTTTCCTACAAAAAGGCAGAGAAAATGTTGCCAGAATGACCGTGAATGAAAAATTTGAGTGACCATGAAAACCACTTGTTAATGAAATTCATCAGAAAAAGGCTTAAATTTGCAATCCAGATGTAGAGAGATGGGCATCTCAAGGTACAAAGGAAGTGGATGACA
Source organism: Dinotopterus cunningtoni (assembly GCA_028565755.1). NCBI lineage: Eukaryota > Metazoa > Chordata > Actinopteri > Siluriformes > Clariidae > Dinotopterus > Dinotopterus cunningtoni. The sequence continues at coordinate 24,078,810 of JAOTRS010000004.1, forward strand.
CAATCCATCCATGTTGCATGGCCAAAAATAAGTAAAACAAGTTGGACAGATTTAAATGTTTTAATTTTGCGTAAGGTTATTGAAACAATGCCATGGCGAATAACCAGAGCTAAAGGTGGTCCAAAGCCTAACAATATTTATACAACAATTTTCAGCCTAACAATTTGTATATTTTTCACAACCACTAACTAACATTGTGCATTTATTACATATTACAATGGTTGCACTGTAATACATTCCAAATGTATATTGTTATATCTTTGATTTGCATGAACCCGGCCCATCCAAGCAGCAGAGACCTCTGTCTGCATGTTCAACATGTGGTGGGCACAAGCAGGATGGCTCAATGCTAAAAGCAGACAACAAAATGTAACACTAATTAATTTGATGTAAATGTTGTCAAGACAGTCATTGGCCTTTTCAACCAACAGCTACAGTAGATGTTATGTTAGCAACCAATTGCAGGATGAAAAATATCAAGTGGACAATTTACTAAAAGCTAGAATTAGCATCTTGCCATTAGAGCAAAAATGTAATATTACATGTTTGGGAGCACATTTGCCAGAGGATTTTAACATCATTAAAGGAAAAGCCAAAAACTACTCCAACTTCTTAAGCAGGAGAGTCAGTAGTGAGACTATTATGCAAAATTACAAGGACTTTTGGTTTGACTGTCAGTTAAAAAGCAGTGGGTTTCCGCTCTTTGACATGTTACTTTGGATGTCTTATAACAGTGATACTGCTTTTATAACAGTAAATAACAGAATTTATTACTTGATACATTTGGACTTTACAAATTATAGAATCTATATTATAGAATTTGACGCTACATGGTAGCTTTATTTCAGTCATAACTTCACAATCACATTCCAGCTATTATTTCCAGCCGTGGTCAAATAATGGATTTGCAATTATTTGCAATTATTCAATGCTGGACACAAACAGCAAAAAACATGATGATTATTTTTATAAAAAGCCTGAAGCACTTCGTGTTCATATAAGAATGTTTACTTATACTTAACGTTTTAAATAAGATATGTTGGCATATTCACGATTCGGGACATTCGCATAGTTAACACTATCAGATAGCCTACTATCAGGAAATTTTATTTATTTCAAGAACTTTTAAACCGAGGCATTGCCATGTCTTTCATTGTTTTTTCCCTGTTAAGACATTACAAAAACTATATAAGAAACTTATATTATAATTAATATTATAAATTATAAATTTTAAAATACGATTTTGGGCCTCTCATTTCATCATTATTAAAATAATATGAACCACATATACACACATTCATCATGAAAAATCTGTTGTAAAACAAAATAAAATTCATGTTTGCTTCAGCATTGGAAAAAATATTGTTTTAGGCTAACTAATTATACACAACTCTTCGTTATACTTGGTCTGCCTTTTAGATAAAGTCCTTCCATGCGCCATCTGGCGGATATTCAGTGAAGCACAACACATTTATTTTAATTCCGAATGTTGCTTGCGGCAAATCGCGGCATCTCGCAGGAAAACGCGCATTCTTAATGGCCACATCTGTACTAATACTAATTTTAATGCGGCTGCTACAGCTAATTCTAGTACCATTAATACTGCTGCTGCAGCTATTATACTACTACGTATACTACTACTTCTTACTATACATTACTACTATTAATACTATCACTATTTCTTTGGCTATGCTACTACTACTTCTACAATTACTATTACTGCCATTATATATTAAACTTTTTTAACTACTACTACTGCTTATTCTGATTTTCATACCCATCTTCCTAATACTGCTGCTGCTACTGCTACTATTGCTTCCATTGCTGCTAATACTAAGACTATTACTATTTCTATAACTACTACTGCTGCTACTACTATTAATAATGATTTTGCTACCAGTATTAGTACTTCTACTACTGCTATTACTATTATTACTACTGATTCTCCTACTTCTACTACTAATTCTACTGCTGCTACTACTACAGTACTACTTGTAGTACTAATGCTGCTACTGGTACTATGATCACTACTAATACTATAGGGCTTTCCTGCACTTTAGTCTTTTTCACAGTAGATTAAAGTCTAAATATGGAGATTAAAGCAATAATCACTTTTTAAACAGATTTAGGTTCAAGGATTTGATTCAGTTGCTGCATCTCAGAACAGAAGTTTCTCATCCACAGGGAGTGGGATCTGAGCTTGAGAAAGAAAATAATCCAGTGCACATTCCTATTATACTAGAAAGATTTAGTTTCACAGCCACGCTGCAAACTGAAACGAGAGCAGCCTGTTTGGAAACGCAGTGTTACGGAAAACAGCCTATAGTGTGGGTCAGTAGATATGTAAAAATATGAAAGGAAAATGATAAAAATTAAGCAGAGCTTATATGAAAGAAAACTGGATGAAATACCAGCAGGGGTCAGAAAGGAAGTAGACTGAAGCACCAAGAGCTAGGTCAAGCTAGGTCATCACTCCCAAACAATTCACACTATTTCCCATCCAGCTCATATATCATGTGTCACCTCTGCAAAGTGCTGCTGACAGTATCACACTGGTACACACACACACACACACACACACACACCCTGAAGGTGATTTGAAACACAGCTAACATCTTCTATGACAAAGAAAAATTGTCCACATGGTCACAAAGCCAACCCTTCCCTTAGACCAGATGCTGCCTTAGTATCATACTAGCTCTAGGTCCAGTCTAGGTAAAAAGAAAAATGGCGCAAATTTGGCAAGGATTGTGAACTTGGAAGCCACTTAAGGAACCCTGGCTCCATAAACCACACAACAAGCACAACAGGATGCCAGTCTCTAGGGCCTGAACGATGTAGACAAACAAGCACTCAGCATTCTTGTGCTATTTTAGACAACATGATTATTGTTTAGGGGACAGAGAAAGGATGGACTATTTTTACTGGGACTGAAATATAGATATGCAATACAAATAATGGATCTTAGTGTGTTATCTCATCAATCTGTAGTCATCTTTGTTTGTATACTTAAGAAAGATGAACCAACCCAAAAACTACAGCAAAAGTCATTTAAGCTTTTAAAAAATTGGAAAATGCAACAAAAAAAGCCATTAATTTTTTGCTGTTATGTCATGCTGTAGCCCTGGGATGGATTGGCACCCTGTCCAGTGTGTACCCTGCCTCGTGCCCTAAGTCTCCTGGGATAGGCTCTAGGTCCCCGCGACCCTGAATACAGGATAAAGCGGTATAGAAGATGAGTGAGTGAGTGAGTGTCATGCTGTATTATTTAGATGGCCAAAACACAGCATTGGTGCTGTTTTTTTTTTTTTAAGTTATACATATAATACAGAAAATGTGTGTGCCAAAAAAGCTACTTCTGAAGTTTTTGCAACATGAAAGTGACCAATCTTGCTTCCCTAAAAATTTCAAGTGGCAAACTTTTTGGATAAATGATTTTCTATGTGCCTCAAAAATGACCATTTTCAGTGTAGTACTGCCTCGCTTTAAACAATAAATGTAAGCTTCTAGAAGCATATGACATATAAAATTGCTAAAATGAGTAAAATTTATAGCATATAAAATTGTTGCCTAATTTAAGCATTCCATGCCAAATGCACGTGTCACATGGCACGGGGTCTTGGGAAGAAGAGAACTGACAAAAGAGAGGGTCTGGCTTGGTTTTCCTCAAGCCTAGCCAGTAGGAAAGGATGAAGTTGAATCTCGAGAAGAACAGAGCCCCATCGAGCTTGATGAGCATTAAGTCTTTTGGCGATACGTAGATAATTGAGATTCTTATGATCGGTCCAGTCTAGGAATGGAGGCTTGGTTTCTTCCAGCCAGTGCCTCCACTTCTCCAGGGCTAACTTGATAGTCAGAAGATCTTGGTCACCCACTTCATTGTTCCTCTCGGCAGGGGATAGACGACGAGAAAAGAATGAGCAGGGATGCAGTTTGCTGGAACACCGATGTTGGAGGCATCAACCTCTACCACAAATTGACAGGATAGGTCAGGACTAGTGAGGATGGGGGCCGAGGTGAACCTTTTCTTGTGGTCGGCAAATGCCTTTTCCGCTTCCTTGTTCCAACAAAAATGTGTCTTGGAGGAGGTCAGAGAAGTTAGGGGGCAGCAACGGACTTGTAACCCCTAATAAGGCGGCGGTAAAAGCCAGAGCTGAGGTTGGCTAGTTGAAGACCACCTGAACCTTGGCTAGCTCTATCCCCAGCTTAGAGGGTGAGATAACAAAACCCAGAAACATGGTGGATGTTGTGTGAAATTCACACTTCTCTTCCTTGATGTACAGGTTGTTTTCCAGGAGTCTCTGTAAAACTTGACGAACATGGCGACGGTGCTTATCGAGACCACGAAAAAATCAGGATATTGTCCAGGTAAACAAAAAAAAAAGTAAACATTCATGGCTTCTCTTTATTGACGTGCCAGTGAGTAGAGCCGACCCCTTCGATGAGAGGAATCGGAGAGTAGGCAATAATACGTTTAATGTGGAGGAAGAGACATGGCTCAAGACTTATTAAATACCTGCTTAAGATCATAGTATTCAGTGGGCACATTGGAGATATCAGGAGTTTCGTCAGTCATGCTGGAGCTTGGGTTTAATGGGAGTGCAGAACGAAGGCATGAAGTGGAACATGAGGAACTCCACCTCGTGATGATGTGCTTGGCCCAGTCAATTTGTGGGCTAGGCAGGGAAAGCCAAGAACTACAGCAGCATGCACAGGACCCTTCCACTTACCTTTTGATACTCGGAAGGTGAGTGGAAAGGTCCTGCGCATGATAGTTGGGAGGGGGCTCCCATCTAGGGCCTGAACAGTGATCGGAGGTTCCACAAACACACAAGAAACTTTCATGCCCTGGCTGTATAGGCACTGATCTGGTCTCGGTCTGATAAGTGCTTAAACCGGGTGAGCTTGGCTTACAACAATTAGGGTTGCGGGAGATAGGGCCATTGTTCCTGGAGGCTGTGCAAGGACAGTATCGGACAGTTTATAAACATTTGTCCTGAGTCTCTGAAGAATACCTCAGAGCTAGTACAACATGGATTATGAGCATCCCAGAGAGCTAAGCTCTACCCGTAAGGAGAGTGATCACATAGGCCACCGAGATCACTCTGAGGAGAAGGTCAAGGCTTGTAATTCAAAGATTAGTGAGCACTCGGAGAGAAAGGATCTGCATGTGCCTGGACCTCCATTAGTGGGCGGGGCTGGTAGGCGTGGCTCCTGTTTGAGTTTAAGGCTTGTGACCTGAGTTAAAGCCTGCCTAGACGTGAGGAGCTCTTACTGGTGCCTAGTAGTGAGGAGGGTGCCCTGACTTTCCAGGGCCAGCCTCATCCTGTTAAATTCTGCTGGGTCCATCATGATGGCTGGATTATTCTTTTAGGGCATACTGAGAAGCTTGAGGAGGTAAACCTAAACGCAAGCAAGAGGCATGCTGATGAAGAGTTTGGCATGGTAAAGCTGTAGGCATAGTGATCGAGCAAGCAGAGGCGTGAGTTCACAGAGGTGGTGTTCTGTCACATTATAATGAGTCAGAATTGCTGGGCAGAGGCATGGTCAAGATGGCAGAAGCAGGGTCCATAGCTGTGAGATCCGTTGGCATTGTGATTAGTTGAAATCGCTGAGCAGAGACGTGGTCAAGAAAGTGGAGGTGTAGATTGAGTTCAATCAGCGTGATAACAAAGTCAAAACTTTAGACAAATTCGGAGGTCAGTGCCATGGGTTCAATCAATGAGGTGACAAAGCCAAATCACGGAACAGTGTTAGATCAAAGCAGTGAAATCCTAGAGTGAAGTGACAAAACCGAAACATGAGATGAAAGGGGAAAAAAGAGAAAGTGAACTTGGCAACGTGAAAACAATCTGTGAAAAACGTGAGAGAATTGGGTGAGAGCACACACTTATCCTGCAGCAAGACAGCGTGCTGCACTTCCTTAAGTGCAGGGTGGTCTGGGGGCATGGGAGATAACATGACCATGTGGGAAGGAGAATGACAGCATGGCAAAGAAAATGTCAAAGAAACTATGTTAGTGCTGGCAGCATATCATGGACTATTGATTGTGCAGAATAACAGAACACAGTTATGAGATTAAAAACGACATTCATTATTTATAATTTCCTGCGACACTAATGCACTTCTACTGTTTCACTAGTGCTTGGATATGATCTAGGTAGAAAGATTTCTCAATACACCAGAGCCATGACTGGACTGCCTGTTTCATGTCTGAAACCCTAGCCTCCCAGGAACTCCTTTAACGGAACATGAGGAAGTTGTTTGGATGGAGGTCACAACTTTGGTGATTGCAAATGATTGTGTGTACAGTTTCCAATAGTAAAAAGCATAGCTAATGTTAACATTTTGACCCAGTGGGCTGTCACAGGAACAGGTGATGGGTATAGGCAGACAGTTTGGCTGGCTCTACCTTGAATTTGTGCTTTTTGCTGTGACTGCTTGCCTGTCACCTCATGAGTGGAGTTAAAATGGCTCCAATTCTCTCCTATTCTCTCCTATCCACCTATGTTTAACAGTGAATGTAAGAGCATTTCCACACACACACACCCACCCACACACACACACACACACACACACACACACACAATGTGATAAGAACTCACGAGGTAGAGACTCAACAGCTGTGTGGCCATGAAAACAATGATGATGGAGAGTTCATAAACAAAAAGATCTATGTCTGTAATCAAAAGGCAATATACTGTATAACTGTACACTACTAGGGGCTGGCAGAATTTATTTTATAGATAAAGGGGCTACAAAGCATCCTGCATTATCTCTGAATAGTGAAGTGTATCTCTAAAACATAAAACACCATAACATAAGTCTTGTAGAAATTAAATGTCTTTCTTTTTGTCTTAAGTTCATGTAAACATTTGCACTAAATTGTTTTTAAAAATGTTCAGCCAGCACATTTATATTAAAGGACTGTAAGATGTATCTGGATTGTTAAAAAAATAATAATTTGTATGGACAGTACATTCACCAGCAGAGTGGTTTTTAACATTTTATTTGGTTTCATTTTCATTTTCTGCATTTTGATGTTCAATTATCACTTTGGATCAGGAGTCTTTCAAAGGAACACTGAGTATAAAAGGCTAGTGTCTGATGATTCGCCACGCCTACTTTGATCAAAGGATGCAGGCTGCTTGTTAGTACCGTGTATTATAAAAACTAGACCAGGGGCACACCTTTTTCTTACAAAGCCCCAAAGTTATGGAATTTCAATTAATGTTTGGGTGTTTACGTCTAGGCTAAAAACTTATTTATTTATTTTATTTGAATAGATTTGCTTAGGTAAAGGAGCAGATCTGGGAAAAACAGAGTATTGTGTTTAGATGCTGTCTTCCCCACTCTTATTGATCACTCAGGTCTGTTGATGGTGGAGTAACTGGTTGCTTTACATCCCAGGGAGCCCTCATGTCTGTTTCCTTCTGGCTCTCACTTTTAGTACTGTCTTAGTTAGTCAATGCTAGAGTCCCTGTTTGCACTCTGCACTAAATATACATTCACCTTATACAGTACATTATGTGACTGTGACCATGCCTAACTGTTATCTCTCCTTCTCTTCTCTCTCTCCCTCTTTCTCTCCCTGTATCTCTCTGTCGAGCTACACATGCCGCTCCTGAGCTGCCAGTGATCCAGACCCCCACTGCCCTTTGGACCTGACTTGTCCTAATGCCCCCTTTGATCTGCTTGAGATGCGTGTGGTTGCTCATCAGGGACAATCTGATCATTTTGATTCATACACATTTTTCACATTTCATACACATTTCCATTTTTTGGATTCTGTAAATAAAATTGAATTGAATTGAATTGAATATACACACTGGTCCTTCACAGGCCATCATACACAAAAACATACAAAATCGTTCACACCTACAAACCATTTTTCATAATATTTTATTTAAGGCAGCATGGTGGTGTAATAACTACAACTGTGGCTTTTCACATCCAGTGTCGAGGGTTTCGGTCCCGCCATCAGGTTTCCTCCCACAGTCCAAACACATGGAGACTAGGCTAATTGGCATTTCCAAAACTGCCTGTAGTGTATGAGAGTACACACTGTAAAAAATAAATTGTAAATTTTACGGTAAAAAAACGCCAGCTGTGGTTGCCAGAATTCTACCGTAAAAAAATATGGTAGCAATGTTTTTGGTTGTACGGGATTGCACTCATTACACTGTATATTTTACAGATTTTAATTGGTTATTTTTTACGGTTTATAACTGTCTAATTAACATGTTTATGTTGTTATAAAAACAGTTAATTCCCGTCAAATTCCTGGGTTTACATTGTAACAAATACGGATCATAACCATGTTTTTTACAGCTCAGAACTGTCTAATTTAAAGATTTATGTT
>JAOTRS010000004.1:24181213-24191336 GCA_028565755.1 Dinotopterus cunningtoni
CAGTTCCAACCTCAGCATCCTTCTACCGATATATTCACAATCTCTCCTCTGAACATGTCCAAACCACCTCAATCTGGACTCTCTGACTTTTTCTCCACCCATTCCAACCTTCCTGTACTTACCTCTTCACCTCCTTTCCACACTTTCCTTACTCCTTTAGAACTTTTAATATTTCCTATTAGTGATGTTATACTTTTTTTTTTTTTTTTTTTACATTTTATCAGGTTTCAATATCTGAACGACATTCCCTCCTGTGTGAGTTTAAGGATTATTTTTTACTCTTGTTCTGTATATGTTTCCTCCATGTTAGATTCTTCACTTTGTAAATCTATCTATCTAGTTGTTAGATCACATCCTATTTCATCATCACCTTCTGTCATCCTTTGCCCGTTCACAGTCCAGTTGCTATCAGCCAACTATCAAAACCGCATCTCTCTGCACTCCACCTCATTGACCAACTGCAAGAAAAAGACTAGGGGAAAAAAAAAACAGAACCTAAATAAGAAACCTATTTTGCTAAATACCAAACACCGGTAAACAAACTGTGAAACAGGAAAAACACTTATGTCAACATAAAAGTCCCACAAACATGTACAAGGTCCAATAGGGTTCAGCTGCAGTAGTGTACCACTAGAGGGCAACCATGACAGATTTGTGGTGTTGATAATATTCTTGTTTTTTTTGTTCATGTACTGTATATTTATTATTCTAACATTCTCACTCACTCACTCATCGTCTATACTGCTTTATCCTGTATTCAGAGTTGCGGGGGGCCTGGAGCCTATCCCAGGAGACTTAGGGCCAATCCATCACAGGGCACACACACATACGCACCCTCACACACTCATTCACATACTACGGACAATTTGGGAATGCCAATTAGCCTAATCTGCAGGTCTTTGGACTGTGAAAGGAAACTGCAGTACCTGGAGGAAACCCACCAAGCACGGGGAGGACATGCAAACTCCATGCATTCAGAGACCGGAATTGAACCCGGACCCTGGAGGTGCAAGGCAACAGTACCACTACACCACTATTCTGCCTTTTATTCTAACATTCTATATTATATAATTATAGTCATACAGTTGTATTTACTATTATAATGGAGTTAATATAAACTATAATAATCTAATAATTGTTAGTCTTTCGGGTGCAGCAGACCATCCGATCTGCACACAGCTTTGCACAGGTTTACGCCGGATGCCCTTCCTGACAGGGCTTATAACATTATATATTGTATTGTTACAGTGTATTGTTCTTTTATTTGTATTTTTATTAAATCACTTATAATAAACTCTGATCTGGAGTTCATGTTATTAATTTTTAGAGGCCTAGACTGGCAGAAATGTTTGCTTGAGACCTATGAGGTTGGACAAGAACATCTGGCAAACCTGCAGCAAATCATGAGGACGAGGAATGAGGAATTATAAAACGTTTTCTTGGTAGTATTGTAGGATTTTACTAACTGCATGAAAATAAAATCTATTACAGTGATAACCTGGTCATTCAGCACATTCAGGTTGTCACATTTCATCTACAAAGTTAAAATTCACCACTACTCAAGGTTTTAATAATGCATTAGACTGTTCTTAACCTAATTTGAGTAATTTTACCAATCTCCTTAGTTTTTTTTTTTTTTTTGCTTGACGCAGACCAATAATGTGACCCTGAAACACAGTAACATCTTTTCCACAACTGCTAGATTCGTCTTCTGACATGGTTGTTAAAAAAAAAGAGCAAAGTAAAGAGAGAAAATTGAAAGAATTGTTGCCAGCTGATACATATTAAGCACTGCAGTGATTATCCAATCAAAGGCATGCTATTTGTTTATTTAAATACACTTGTTCAGCTTATTTTTCCTCTTTTGGATATTTTAAATATCCCACTGACAGTTGTGCTGGCCTCATATCTACAGCATACAGTACATGTGCACTCTAAATAAAAACCACAGGTTACAGGTACAGGTTGATCCTTTATTCTGCTTGTGATCAAACTCAAGAATGACATCTCACAGAGCAAAATCAACAAAACAAGTGACCAAAGCTAAGAATTAACAGATTTACAACATCCTAAGAAGCCAAAGCTCTTTTTTCCCCTGACAAAAAGTCCATGTCCATCCAAAATGTAGAAATATGTGCATTTAGCACATACACATAATTAGGTCTGTGTCAAACAACTGTATTCAATATAAGAAACTGCTCAGGTTTTCCAATAAGCCTGAAAGATTCGTAAAAAAATATTTGCTTGGAGCATCCACAAGATGCTGGTGTTGTTTTTGCCATTTCTGAAATGTCCACACAGATTATATATGGTACTTGTTTTTTTGTAAAACTGCACCACAGCTTTGTGGGTGAAAAAAGATAAAAAAGAAAATTATTGCATTTAATTTGTTAATGTGGCATGGTGGTGATCCTCATACTCTGACTGGCAATCGGGTATGTTACCATTGGCGTGGTGGCATGACTCATGGTGATACCCGGCAGTGGCTGTGCCATGGACACAACTGGGGCCACAGAAGCTGCAACAGGTGCCATTGAAACAGGCGGGGCCAAACTTTGTGCAATGGTCTGGGCGAGGGCAGCCGAGAGTGGAGTGATCTCAGGGTTCAGATGGGGGGGAGGAGGTGGGGGTGCAGCAGGTGGGGGTGCAGCATTGGCTTGGGGTGCACCTGCAGGGGCCCCGGCAGGTGCCACCAGTTCCTGCTGGGTTACAGCACGTGGCTGTAGTCCAGCACTGCTTAAAGTTGTGCGAGTCTGTGCGATGCCATGGTTATAGGAGCTCACAGAACCGACAGGCGGGGCCAGACTCTGTTCTGATGGTGTGGGTGTTGATGACAAGGTCATGACCTTTGCCTGGCTCCGGAACTGAGCATTCTGCTCCAGCAAGACTTCATTGGTGGCCATCAAGTTGGAGACCTGAGATGTGGATCATATTGTAGGGGTGGGGGGTTACAATTAGCCGTAAGTACAAAAAATAAACATTATTGGTATAAATTAAGAGACTATGTCAGCCCTGATTTTAAGTTAAATTAGAAGGAGCCCTTTTACTCCAAAAGGGAGTAGTCATGTAGTCTCAAAATAGAAAGAGGTAATTTAGTTTAAATTGGTGTGCTAATGCAGTGATGAGGAAAGCATTAAGTTAAAGAAGCACAATTTCGATTCCTCACCTGTTTCTTGAGCTCTTCCACTCGCTTCCTCAGCAAAGCATTTTCCTCCTCTAACAGACGATACTCCAGAGGCCGGGTCGAAAGAGTAGCCTGCACCCCTAAATCATAGTGGCCTCCCCCAGTCCCATCAGCCAATCGCAGCCCTTCCAGTCGTCTTTTCTTTAGCTGAAGAACTGCATGGTCAACAGGGCTCTCCAGTGGCCCGGGATCAAACAGTCCATTCTCGAACAGTGATTCATAAACGGAACATGGGCCCCTGTCATAGCGCCGTTGTCCAGCTGCTCCCAAGGATAGACAACTTCCCATGGATCCTCCTCCTACTCCACCACCACACAATCCCTGATCTCTGCACCCTCCAATATTGGGGCTTCCCATCCCCATCAAACTGCCTCCATTTGTTCCAACCAATCCTGAAACTCCCCCACAGGTCACGCCTCCACTGCTTGCATTAATGATTCCACCCACCCCACCTGAGACACCCATCATTCCCACTGCACTGAATCGTGAAGCCTCATGCTCATGGTCCTTTCGCACATGGCGAAATTTGCACTTGTTGCCACGTTGACATTCACCTTTCAGGAAGTCTCTGCATATTGGTGCCTCACCACGGCTCTGTGGCAGGTCAGTAAGCGACAAGCCCAGGCCTGCTGCCACTTTCCACCGTAGCCACAATGGCAGCTCACCAGTCTTTTTGTAGTAGTCTTCATCCTCCTTGGAGCCATGCACAAAGCGGCAGTTGGCACGTACACATTCTTTGTTCTGGTGGTCATGACAGAAGACAAACTCATTCTTCTGTGCACCAAGGTCAGGCACATCGTTGAAGTCTGGGTGGCGGAAACGACAACGCTTTCCACGCTTACAAACATTCCGTAAGAAGTCACGGCAAACACCATCTGATGGCAAGCCAGATGCAAAACTGCCACCGGCTCCACAGCAGTTGTGGCCATTTCCCAGGGCACCACTGCATCCCATGGTCCCAGAACCACTGTTCCCTCCAGTTGAGCTTCCCCCAACTCCCCCTCGACCGTCTGCACCCCCAGTCAAACTAGACCCAGTGGCTACTTCCTCCCCTACCCCCGTACTAGCACCCCCTCCACTGCCACCCCCACCACCACCTACTAGGTAAGCGCTATCCCGGTCAGGCATGGCGCTCAGCGCAGTCAAAAAGGTAGCCCGTGCTCATGTGTGGGACAGCAAACATAGGCTTGACTACTGTTCAAGGCCTGAAGATTTTAATGAAGGTACCCTGGTCAGACTTCTGTTGCAATCTGCAAATCCAGCGTGGTACCTGTGAAAAGAGAGAATGCAAATTACATAAAGGTAGACACAATTTGGAAATGCTTACTCTTCCGTTACAACCATTTCAAAATCAAGGCAGCAAAAGTGGCTTCTCCAGACTGGTTTGCCGAAAGCCATGGAAAGTATATGGAGATAATAATAATAATAATAATAATCATATCATAACTTTCAGGTATTTCCACCTACAAGATTACCAAGCACATGTCATGAAAAATTCTAAGATGCTGTGGAAGCTGAGCAATATTCCAAAACTACACAGGGCTTGAGGAGACACAGGAGAATGATCTTGCTAACTGTGGATCCATGTGTAATCATGGATTTAGCCATTACCACAAAGGTAAGAGTAAAAAAAAAAAAAGGTTTGAGTGCTTGGATTTAAGAATGGTTTTAAGCATCTGGGGTCTTAATGGTGTTTTTTGGGGGGCTATGATGATAATATTTAGAGCCCAAGCACTATAACATCAGCACAATGATGACATGATTGTGATGTCATGGCCATCACTCTGATAATGCTGTTTTAATAGTGCTGATGTCATAAATGTGAGAGGGTCCTCTTGTTCTTTTAAGGAAACTTTTTTTTTCTTTAATCATCCAGGCCATTTTGGAGGTCTTAACATGCTCGAAAACTCATTAAAATCGGCACACGGGTTGGAATCCGCTACCATTAGCCTTTCTGCGAGTCTGAGCATTCCTCAAGGTTGGAGATTTTTTGTCATGGGCTCAACTCAACAGGATGTCAGATATTTTTAAATCATTTGCAAAACACACACAATGAACCCACATCTGCAACTGGGGCTTTTTGGATGTCTTAGCGTGCTCAAAAGGCACACTGTGGTGATGGCACAAGTGCTTGAGCCCACACATCATTGCTTGCAACGATATTATACTGTTGTAAGCATAACCTGAACCCTCTTGCTCATTAACTTGGAATGATGGCATGTATAACATTTTTGACAGCCTCCTGACATGCATTCCATGGTAGATTATATGGTATATTTGGAACCACGTCCCATGCTATAGTACACATACCATTGTACCATTAGTAACATTATGGACCCTAGTGTGGTAAATGTACTATATCAACATGTAAGTACCATGGTAGTATATATGATGGTACAGGTACCACTGGACTACTGTGGTAAGGGTTCTAATGGGTAGGACTGTTGCTGTTTCATTGTTTGGACTGGTATCCCAAATGATAGGTTTAATCAGATATTAAAATGTATTGTTTTAAGAGTTTATTTAACGTCATTTGCAACACGACTCGAACTAAAATTAAACCGAACTTTTATCTAACTTAATTATTGACTAACGTACCTACCACTGTGGGTGCACACAAACGTGAGGTGACTTAAATTATTTCGATTTACAAGACATTTTATAACGTTTTGATTTTGATGCTCGCTGAGTAACAAAGGTCTGGGTGATACACTCCATAGGAGCAGACAAAATAGCTAGCGATAGCATATTAGCTGTTTGAAGGAAACGAGCTGCTAAGCAAACCTGGGAAATGTTGACAGCATTAAGCGATCACCTACCGGCATTTGCAGAGATTTCTAGCCGCCTGAAAGCAAGCCCATCTGCACAACTTATTCTCCACAATTCAAACTGTTTGTTTATTTACGACGATTTTACAGGCTGTAACTGACCAGGCTACAACTTCCGCCTGCTCGAGCGGTATAGCGGATGTGTTCACACTCAGGACCGCCGGCATGTCTGCGCAGTTTCGCACATTTTCATTATCTCTGTTTCAGCATAACACGTGCATAAGACCTGTGCAAAAACTCCAATCCAATCAAATATCAAAACTCCAACATGACCTAACTGAGGGGTAATATAATTTTTTGCTGGAGGGAGACTTCAAGATGCTTGTAGAATGTGGCTTCACTTCACCCGTTTGACACTGTAGGTGCGTTCCGGTCGGCCTGAAGTACCCTGCGAAGTATACGTCACAGAGTGTTCAGCCATGTTAAGTGTGATTCCAAACCGAAGGGAGCGAAAATGTTCAGATCAAAGGGAACAAATAAACAGGTCTTCACTTCACCGGAAAAGGGAATGAAAATTTTCCCATAAGGCATTGCGTCTGAAAAAAATGAGCTCGAAAAACGATTTATAATAATAATAATAATAATAATAATAATAATAATAATAATTATTATTATTATTATTATTATTTTTATCATCGAGGACTACATCATATTAAAAGGACACTTTTTTATTTAACCAAGAAATCCTTAGTATTATATAGGTAATCTGTAAAATAAAAAAAAACTCCGTACATCTTTAATTAATTATTATTAGTAATCAATAATGTATTTACAAGTTATACACGTTTCAATAGTATGTTTTATAATGGTATTAGTATTTGTTTTAATAAATAAAGGCATCCGCGGTGCTTATGTTACCATGGTAACGCACGGAGGAAGTGACGTTTGCGCTGGTGACTTCGCAGGGGTGTTCCCAATAGTGGAGTTTTGTCGAGGGAAGTTGCCTTCACCGACATTCCCTGCAAACAGAGCAGGGAGTAGGGAGCACCCTGTTAAGTACACTTGAGGTAATTTCCGGCGAGGTCGAAGCATGGCGGCCATATTTGTTTCTTTAAAACAAAGCGCTTCTTTTTCTTCTTGGCGAATCGCATCTAATGTTAACGTACATTTACCGCCACCTACCATACTGGTGTTCGAGGGTGGATCCTCTTTTTTCCATTGTGGTTAAAACAATAACACACAATTTGATAGGGACAGCAAAACAAGGAAAAGAAGCAATAATAAATTAATTCCTATAACTACTCTGCATATGTGTTTGTGTGTGTGTGAGACATATCTGACTGTAAGGGTAAAGGTATGGGAGTGAATGAAAACCATTATGATGTTTAAATAAGAACGAATCACTCACAGTACTATTACTACTGCTGATGATACAAAAATCATCACTTTACATCAATAATAATATTGGTGAGAGAATGAAGAGACAAGGTAATTAAAAATATAATAATAATGGTAATATCAACACTTAAAACTTAACCACAGTAGGAATTAGAGGGTACAAGGAAGCAAGAGGGAAATAATAATAATATTCATTTGTTGTTATTAACTAATGCTGCTCTGGATCCCCCCCATGGCCAAGGCGTAAAATAAAAACTAAAATATTCGACCAGCATTTTTTGTGTAATCACAGGTCCAAAACAAATGTGCATTGGTTTCAGGAGTAGAGCTACATAAATAGCAGCTGGTGTCGATGTGCTTTTTAAATCTTAAATTATTAAAAGAGATGAAAGGATAATGGTGAATCCTCCCTGTCCCATATTCCCAGTTGCTCAAGTTTTCCTTAAGGAACTACAGAGCTTGTTTATGCTAAGTTGTAGTTCTTTCATCATCAGACAAATACACTCCCTGTTCGGTAACTGGAGATTAAAAGATTGAATCACAGATGAGAAATCGAAAAAGTAGATCAGATAAAGATTATGTTTTGTCTTAATATAACTTTAGTGCATTAAAATGTACTTATACCACCCAAAGTAATGTTGGCATATTAATTTAAATGATCTATCTTAGCATTTTAGCTAAGCTAGCTAGGTTGTAATAACTGAAATAAGTAAGCATGTTCCAAAGTTTCTACAGTAGAGCTTCAAAAGCTACATACAATCCTCTACATCACATCTTTGAATCCCCGACCCTGGTGTTGCAAAGCAACCCAACAGTGATAACCTCAAAGCCATTGTGCCGACATATAACTGAATGAAAGTGTTGTTGTGGAATAGTTCAAAACTCATGAAAAGACAAAACAAAATCTGTGAAGGAAGCATTAGGTGTTTTTAAAGAAGTGCTGGACTGAAAAATCTACTTTAAGAGGCCGGAAAGACGAGGGACAATGAGACCTAAAGTTGGTGGTAATCTTTGGTAATGTAACCTACTGGATTCCAACCACTGTTAAACAACAAAGAAGAAGAAAATTGTGTCATGAAATAAAATTTAAAAATATTTGCAAACAATGATGAACAGACATAAGCACCCTGCGCCACCACCACCCAGGCGCACCAGAAAGACAGTGGGCACATGCATTTAAAGGGGACATACCAATACCATTATGACATAATTTTGGAAAAGAGGGGCTTTTATGTCAAGACATCTAAAAAGCAGATGCTGGTAAAAAAAAAAAAAAGCATCAACACTATGATTTCACTCAATGTGATTTGAGTGAAATGTCATGTCACTTCATAGAATGTCACATAAAAAGTTATCGACTACTTTTCGGCATAAGTTTAAGGCATTGTCACGGCTGACTCATTTAAGATATCAAAAATCCCTTTGCAATTTTGCATCCTCAATGTCTTGAGATCACATAGGCTCGGTTTGTTGCCAATAGTATAATTCCCCTAGGAAGATTGCATTAAAATCCATTAGGAGCGTTTCACAAACTACCCAAAATAACCAACTTCCTGTTGAGTAGATCCCATGACATGCAATGTGAAAGTTCTTCAGCTTAATGAGCTCTGAATGTATACCAGGTTTCGCATGCATACGTGCAAGTGTGTATGAGCTATGCAGCAAAATCTCATGTGAGGGCCCTGGGCGTGACAGCCTAATGACTGCAGATTCCAATCTGTGTGCCGGTTTTCATGACTTTTTAAGCATCTTAAGACCCCCCAAAAGCCCCAGATATTGGAAAAAACACTATAAAACACTTCACACACTATGAAAACATAGGGCTGATGTCATAGCTGTTGGGTCCTAAATATATTTGAAAACAATGATGATTGGGCCCAAGCACCGGCAGCATAAAGACAGTGGGCACAGTGCACACATGCATTTAGGTTGAGTTTCAGATCTCATTGATATCAGGCTATGTCCATTTGTAGCCGGGTATTTTTACCTGTTTTTATCTGCGGTTTTGGTTTATTGTCCACATGCAAACACTGTTTTGGTCGTTGAAAACTGAGCTTTTGGAAAACTACGTTTTCAGTGGTGTTGTGTGGACAGGGGAAACTGAGCTTTTGGCTTGTAATGTCACCTTGTATGCCGATGATGTCAATGTCTGCATGCTAGTCTTCTTAATTTGACGCCAGCTTATAAGAATATTTTGTGCAATGGTGGACTTACGTACAGTAAACTAGTGACTGTGTTAATGTTGTTTTAACGTTTAGTTACGCACACATTACGTTAATGAACAGAGGTGCCTACGAAGCTCACTGCTGCTACATACAAAACTCCAAAGACATAGACCACATAGACAGCGACGGCGGTTTTGGACGAGTTTAAAACATAAGTTGTGTGGACAGAATTATTTAAAATAACAAAGGGAAAAAAATTCTCAGTTTTTAAAAATACCCGGCTACGTGTGGACATGGCCTTGATGTCTTGAGACATTGTCAGGCATATTAGCCTAGTTTGGTGCTGATTCCAGAGACCTGTGTGCTTATGACGTTTTGAGCATATTAGACATCCAAAAAGCCTGGAAAAAAATCTTTAGAAGAACAAGAGTATGGAACTCCAAAGTGTTCAAAATTAAATAAATAAATAGGACATGATGAAATAAATAACTCTATGAAAAAATAAGACACATACATGTAATATGAGAATGATTGTACGTGCATGTTATTCACAAGTTCTGACGCGTATCTTTCTTGTTACACAGTGTTACTCACGACTCCAGACGTGC
>JAOTRS010000004.1:24425532-24438140 GCA_028565755.1 Dinotopterus cunningtoni
AGTCATAGGAGGTGGGGTCATTTTGACCCCAGAGGACAAAAGGTGTAAGTCAAACGGGAGGACATTACGAGGGTTAAGTTGGCTCTAGTTTTGTTAGGTTTGTTATGTTCGTTTTGCATTTGATTTATGGAGCTGTTTTTGTTAAGTTAAATGTAATATTTAGTTTGTCCAGAGTTCTGTGTAAGTATTGTTCTGTGTGTTTCCAATGTCTGTGTGCCTCTCACATGTTACCTCATGTATGTTTAGTCACTTGTTTGTTTAGCCACTTGTTTGTGTAGCCACTTGAGTGTTGAGTCGCTAGTAGGTTTAGCCGCTGGTAGGTTTAGCCGCTAGTAAGGATTAGCCTCTAGTAAGTAAGGATTAGCCTCTTGTGTGTGGATCCTCTTGTATGTTTAGCTTCTTGTATGTTCAGTCATTAACCTGTCTAGATACTAACCCACGTAGTTACTAACCCGTTTAGGTCATTATCTATTTAGACAATAACCTGTTTCGATACTAACCCGTTTAGCTACTAACCCGATCAGTCATTAGTCTGTCCCGTCCCTAGTCTGTCTCGTCTTGGTTTAGTTCAGCTCCAAGTTTGTTTGGTTAAGCTCTGCGCCAGTGTTAAGCTCAAGAGCCTGGGTTAGAGTTCTTTGTTTAAGTTCGTTGTTTGTTTATTTTCTTT
This sequence comes from Dinotopterus cunningtoni, assembly GCA_028565755.1. Taxonomy (NCBI): domain Eukaryota; kingdom Metazoa; phylum Chordata; class Actinopteri; order Siluriformes; family Clariidae; genus Dinotopterus; species Dinotopterus cunningtoni. Next base: position 24,426,200 of record JAOTRS010000004.1, read on the forward strand.
ATTACTGATTGGTTTTGTTTAATAAAAAGACTCTTTACGATCATACCTCTGCGTCTATGCCTGCCCCTTCAAGCCCACAGCAACACCACCCGAGATTCATGACGCAAACATAAAAACAAAGGCAATCGAGTCTTTGCCAAAGCAGCTCTGAGACCGCTAAACAGTTTACCTTTTATGTATGAGATTGGTTTCTAATTTAAAAACCTTAAACCTGTTTTCTTCTATAACAATATAATTAGATAGGAAATACAGTATCAGTAAAAAATCAATTACAGTATATAATGGGCTTCAGCAAAAGCAGAAGAGGAATTACCAGCCCCGCAAAATACAACAAGGCCCAGTGGAGAGTGTGGATATCTTCCGTTATCTCATGGTCCTGCTACATTCTCACCATGGTGAAGAAGGCCCATCAAGGACTTCAAAATGCTTCAAATGGTCTCCAAGGTGCTAACCTTGGCACCAGGACCAGTGAAAGCATCCTGACAGAAAGTAGCACTCCCTGGTTTAGGGACGGCACCAAGAGGAATAAGTAGACTATGAATAGACTATCCAGGACACAGACAATATCAAGGACTCAACAGACATGCTCTCACAACACATACAGACCATAGTACTATGAATTATAGTACTATTATATTATAAATTATTGTACTATTATTATATAAATTAAAGCACTATTATAGTATAACTGATACCACTATTATATATTTCTATTTATTGTTGAAGCTGGAGCTGAATCAACCTACCTCAACCTTATGCTGCACATTGTTTTGTTTGCAATTTTATGCGTTTGCAAAAGTTTTTTTTAATTATTCTTGTATTATCACTCTGACCAGGGCTAGGTTTCTGACCAGGGCTAGGTACTAAACTTTCATATTTTTAAATCGATATGTAATGAGTAAATCTAATCAGCGTAAGCAAGCCTTTACAGAAATATATACAGAATATTCACCTATGTTTCCTGCCTCTTGGCTGCCGTGGAGGTTCGCCTTGATGATTCTGGAACATGTCCAGAAAAATAGGCTCGAATTTCCGAAAGATTACAGTCGTCACTTCAAAATTCCTCTCGAGGCAGCCTATGCGGTTTCGGAAATCCTGTGAGAGATTTGACATATCTACCCATTTCTTCATCTTGCTGAAGAACTGAATCAGGCTGTAAATGTAAAAAAAATTAGCACATATAAGCAATCACAGAGCAAATAATAAAGTCACATGATGACACTGCCTAACAACAAAACATCTAGAAAACTACATGACATTGAATTGCATGAAATAGCTACATCATAAATAGACATAAAAGGAAAATAAAAATTGTACTAAAGTTTTTCTATCACTGATATTTCTTTTTTAATCATGCTCTATGTCTGTTGTGGCACGATTCTACAGTTTATCCTTAAAAATCAATAATGAAAGTCTTGCTATAATCATGCGACATGTACTCAAACCTGGTCAGGCATTAAATGTATGAAATGATTATCTTTAATCGACTAGTGCCAATAATGATCTTTGAATAATAATATAAAACAAATGATCTATTTACCTAAGTTTGGAGGACCGCAGTATCCTGGTGAGCGAGACACAATTGCCTTCCACCATGCCACTACCTATAGTGGGAGTCGAAGTTTTTCTACAAGCTGCATACAGAGAACAGGCCAACCAGTGCACCACCTCACCCTGAATGTGTAAAAAACAAAAACATCACTTCAGTAATTTTGGGGCATGCCTTTTTGGTACACCATAAATAACCTATGTTTTAAAATCCCATTTTTTTTTTTGGCAGACATTTGCCATTTCCCCAACAAGATGACCTCACCTACTGTACCATAGCTAGCAAACAGGCAAAAACCATAGCTAGAAAACAGAAAGCCAGTCTAGTTGTGTGCAATGTGACAATTCTAGATTGTCAATGATTAAAATGGCTCCGTGTCCTGCTATCACAGAAAGATCATGAGTATCATGAAACATTTTATCAGTTGCACTTAAAACGCTGAGACATAACATTAACTCATTAAGTACTCCTTTGCACCAGCTGACAAGAACATAAACAAACCAATAACAGCCAATATCAGTTAATTCCTCAGCTTATTCTACTTCTTACTTTGGTAACAACAACCAAGGTGTTGGGGTTGAAAATATTTTACATAACAAAAATGTGTTATGTGAGCATATGTAAGTAGGGTTGGGTGAAATGGCAAAAAATTAGCATATTCTTTTCCATATTGATCAATATCAATATTTAACAAGATATATAATTTGATATTGCCGCAAGATAGAAAAGTAACCTGATAATGACTAAAGCCTAAAGAAATAGGATGAAATAGTTAAACTTTGAAATAACTTAACAATATGGAATATGCCTTAACAAATAAATACAATATATATTGCTTGTAACTTAATAAACCTAAAAGCTGTCCACAAATTTCTTTGTCATGGTAAAAAAAAATCAGTAAAGTGTGTGTGGCATGTGAGAGAACCACTAAACACATGGAACCCACTGCATTTCAAAACATGAATTGCACTGTACTGATTATCTTGCAGGAAAACTTATCGCGTTAAAAGCGGCTAGTAGTGTCACAAAAATATTGCTTTTGAATTGTGGTGCAACATAATGATTTTAAAAAACAAACTGTCCGGGACAAAAATAATGGTACCCTTAACTTTATAATTTGTTGCACAACCTTTCACAAATCAAGATATTTTTGTAACTCTCAATGAGACTTCTGCTCTGGTTAACAGATATTTTGGCCCACTAATCGTGAGTAAACTGCTCCAGTTGTCCTAGGTTTGAAGGGTGCCTTCTCCAGTCTGCATGTTTCAGCTCTTTCCACAGATGTTCAAGAGGACTTAGATCAGTGCTCGCAGAAGGCCACTCCTTACCCTTGTTCTTAGCCATTCTTAGGTGTTTTAGCTGTGTGTTTTAGGTTATTATCCTATTGGGCAGCACATTTCACTCAAGCATGCCTTGATAGACTTGAGATTTTATTGTACCCTGGCCAGGTTTAAAACACCCTGTGCCAGATGCGGCAAAGCAGCCCCAGAACATAACCGAGCCTCCTCTATGTTTCACAACAGGTACAGTGTTCTTTTCTCTGTATGCTTCATTTTTGAGTCTGTGAACATAGAGCTGATGCGACTTGCAAAAAAGTTCCAGTTTTGTCTCATCTGTCCAAAGCTTTGTGGCTTGTCAATGTGGATTTTGGAAAATTCCAGTCTTGTTTTTTTATGATTTGCTTTTAATATGCTTTTTTTATGATTTGTTTTTTTATGATTTGTCCTTCTGATACCAAACAGCACAGTGACTACTTTTCACCCTTTAAATAGGTAGACTGAATGATTACAAGTTTGAAGACACCTGTAATGCTAATTACAGGACACCTTTTAGTCTAACATGTTCGTATGGGCAAATTATTTATGGGCACTCTTTTCTAGTGGTACTATTATTTTTGTCCAGGCCATTTTTAATGCTTCAGTTGAACCACAATTCAAAAGCAATGTCCGAATTTAATTAGTAAATTGTCAGTGATTTTTTATTTCTTTTGTCAATTTCAAGTTAATTTAGCGACGAATGTGGGTTTTTCTTTCTTTAACGGAAGGGTACCAACAAACACCCATGCAGGGGGCGCAACGAATTAACCAGCGGAAGATCAACACTGTTGCCACTATATTGGCATTCACCCCACAAAGGTGTGAATAATAGCCGTATGCACGTGGCCACAGCTCCTTAATAATTAACAGGTATCGAAATTATATATAATAATATAATGTACATTTTTTTACATTGTTAGCTTTTTTTAAGGTCTGTGTTCATCTTAGTTGTCAAAGAAATGAAAGACAAAGCAGCTGTTTTTATTAATAACCTGTTGCTTTCTCCAAGTTTTCCTGGTTTCCTGACTTATTTGTTTTTGCCACAGATTCCATGCTCTTGCTTCAGTTGATGTTTAAATAAACTTGCGTCTGCACCTCTTTCCATGAAACTTTGCACCAGCAATTTTTATTTATCAATTTAAATAACAGAAAATAAAACTCATGGACCTAAAAGAGTACATTTAGCAGAACTCGCCAAACAAATAAACAATATCCCAGAGCTAAAAGCACAACCATACAGTTAATATGTTGTGTTGAGTTTGCTGACTAAACCGCACACTGAATGCGATATAAAGCCAACAAGCAGACACCTTCAATATGCTGCCTTTGCTCGCCTTTAATAATTTATACAGAACCTACCAATCTGATGTAATGATGTCTCAGAGTGTGAGTTTAAGAAGCATGCTGTCATTCCAGACTCAGACCAGACATGACATGTAATACAACAGCGCTGATGTCTACTGTGTCGCTTGACAATTGTGTCAAAAATACCATTGGTTTCAAAACAATATGAAACAATAACATCATTTACCGTCCCCATTATATGGATACTCATTTTGTCCTTTACTCAAAGGAAAAGGAGCCTCACTTTCCATAGAATTTTATTTTTGCTGGCTGTTACATTTTTTTTTATATTTGTTTCTGTATGGTGAGCCGCAAACTGTTTTTAAATCTTGTGGCAGGTTGCACATATCATATGTTTAAAAATATTCTGTGATGGTGGATACTGGATGGGCCGCACTCAAGCTGGTGCCTAAAGTTACAACTCCATTATGGAAAAGGAGAAACTACATTTTTTTAAATTTTATTTCAACACACGGAAATGTGGATGAGAAGGTACAATGTTTCTTATTAAAAATAATTTATGCCCTTTATTTTTATGATATTTTCAGTTGTGTGACTATAAAAAAAAAGTAAAATCATTTATGCACACGTGTGTGGTTAAAGCTAGACTATATTTCACTTGTCTCAATGCGCACCAAACTGAACCACCTGTACTGAACAGTACGGTATGAATTCATATACAGGTACACCTCTATTATTAATGATATTCATGTTTTATACCATATATTAACTTATGAAAAACAACTTAAATTCTGGATCGCTTTATTTGTGTACCATAATACAGTACTGAGTAACGCAATGCTGAAGTCTAAACTGCATAGTTTTCTGTACCAATGCGAGCGCAACAACAACAGGTAAAAAAAAAAGTAACATAAAAGTAATGTACAGTGTAAACTTTAAGTGCTTAAAAAATTGAGGCTAAAGCAAGTTAAGCTTGGCTTCGTTTTCCACATGGCAAAACAAGCAAAAAGAAATTGAAAAAAAAAATTGCAGGAGAAAATGTTTGTATATATAAATGTATATATTTCTAAATATCTTTGAGAAACTGAACCAGTGTAAAACACAAACAATAATAATAACAATAACAATAATAATAAAAGCTGTAATCAGTGTGTGTGTGTGTGTGTGTGTGTGTGTGTGTTTGTGGATGTGTCTACTCTAGTGCAGCACTGTGTTACTGACAAAAACTGACTTTAATGCGTTTTAAAGTGATATATTTTCAACACAGTATATAAGAATTGGTTCTCTGTCCACTTGATACGGAATAATACCAGCATTACCCTGTAAAGTGAGAGAGAACCTCTACAGTACAGCGAGTATCCGGAATAAACACAGCAGCGTCAGCTCGGTCACATTCCCTACTGACGGTATAAACACTAACCACTATTGAACTATTCCAACTGACACTGTTGTATTTGAGTTTATTAACTGATAATAAACCAGTTATAGAGCGGACTTAGCTAACTAAGGCTAACTATCTCAACCGTCTCACCTCCAAAGTATAGGTGTTCCATATAGAAGTAAAGTTTTGCATCGCCTCCTTCGCCGTCTCTTCATCCATATTTAATTCCAGACAAAGCGTTTCAAAGCTCCTCTCAATCGAACCGCCTTCATCTGATTTCCCAGAGTCGGAATCTGTCTCGTCCCCTCGCATTTTGAGGCTGTTTTTCTTTAAAAAACCTCAAAAAAAAAATGTTTACTCGCGAAAAGCAAGAACACAGACCCGTCGTCCTCCGGTTGCTGTCGCTCACTTCCGGTGATTCCAAATGGCGCGAAAGCTGTTCGCTCCTAGCCAATAGAAACGCAGGATTTATGCTGCCTTCACGGAGCGCTGTAACTCGTAACTTGCGCCTTCTTGTTATAGCGACGTTTCTCACCTCGTTGGACGAGTGAAGTTCATTTCTCATCGACAGCGTGTTTTATCCCTACATAAAGACAACTGAAAAAAAAAAAAACAGTTGGAACTACATTTACACAGTCTGAATGCCGTCGAGCGCTCGCGGTCACGTGATCCAGAATCAAAACAGTCGCCATTTTGTATGGCAGTCATGCCTGGTACAGATAATAACACTGATACACGCACACTCGGGGTGATGCGAGGAAAGAACTTCTCTCCCTGGACTTCTCCCTCACTGCCAGCACAATAACACCAGTAAACAACCTTGGGAAGCCACATGTGGAAAGTGGAAAGCATTAGGCGATTCCCAACCATGCCCATACTGCCACAATTAGATTAAGATAATCGAATTAGATATCAATTAGTTTTAATTGATAATTACAGATTGATAATTATCTTAATCGATAGTTATAGATTATCAATTAGTCTATAATTAAATACTTATTTATATATGGTATCCCTCCCCTGTGACATCCATGATGAGCTCAGAGCTCCTTCATCTTTTCCTCTTGGGGATGCAACGTGCATGCTGCATTAAATGAGTGTTTCTTTTAGTTTGTATGCGATACCTTATTAATGCTGGTGGTATAGCTTCAAGCCAATTAAGTTTAATACTTGCATACATCTTATTTTTTTTTTTTTACAATAACAGTTAAAAAAAAAACTTGTCAAGGCTACCCTAACCCTACAATTTATTTGAGCCGTATAAAATCTGCTGATATTCAAAGTCAAGATTTTCTAACCCACTCTAAACACCTTTACAGAAGTGGCAGAAGCAAAATCATGGAGAGAAAGGGATGCAGTAATTGAAAAATATTTAACCCACATCAGTGGTGGACAGAAACAACATCTGGCCAGCTGATGCACTGATGGAGGAATAAAAAATCAACCAAAAACTTCAACCACATGTACGAAAAAAAAAAACATATTTTAAACAAACAAAAGCCATATACCAGAATCACTACAAAGAGAGACAGTATAACAGATTGTATTTCATAAAATATGTATTTAGATATGTTACAAAGTACAGTGAGTCAAAGAACAAAGTAGAACAACTATTAACACAAAACAGGGACGAATAAATACGCACACAAACCCATAATAATAATAATAATAATAATAATAATAATAATAATGAAGTTAATATAAAATCGGACTCATGCCAAGACATTTATTAAAAATGGTGTGTACAGTGGAATGTGCCCTTTCCCAAAAAGGCTAAATATCGTCACAGAGCCAAATGGAATGAAGAAATGTGTTTTTGTGACTGACATTTACAATTTAGTGCTTTTGACAAAATTGTCGTTTTACCCTGGTTTCAATGATGACACCTTTCTCTACGTCACACTGTTCTGTCCTCAACTGTTGTTGGTACCTTAACTACAACTGAGAATGTCAAAGAGAGCCAGCAGAGGGCCTCAGTGTATCATGCCAATCAAAGGTAAACCTTCAGCAAGTAGTTTACTCAAGTGGAAGCAAAGGAATTTAGATCCTTAAATGAAAATGGTAAAATGCTCACATGAAAAATTGTACTTAAGTAAATGTACATAAGCATTAGGAGCAAGATGTTTTTAAAATATTACATGTATAAAAGTACATTTGGTTTGGTATCTCTGGCTGCTATGTAAATGACACCATTAGCTCAATACCCCTAAAACATCAGCATGTTATTGTTGTAGCTGCTGAAGCTAGAGCTGGATTTAACTTTAAATTTATATACAGTTTTACATACAGACACTAAATAAATTTGCGGGATCATCAGATTTATATTTAATCTGGATTGATTTGAACTTTTATTCAAATGAGCCATGTGAGTAATTAGAAGGGGGAAAAACACTATTTTGTTGCTATTTAACTATTTGATAACAAAACACAAACACCTCAAATATGACCTGTACTACACACTGCTTTTTGTAGGAGCAAAATGTTTAGAAACCACCATTTCCATCTTTACCAGTAGGTTGTATTTTAAAAGGTTCATTTTGAAAGTAACTATGATTATGACCTATTTTTCCCCCTTCCTTGGAATCCATTGTCACGCAGTTTTAGCTTTGATGGCTTATGACTCCCAAAGTTTTATTTATGCAATTGCAAAAAGTTTTATGCAAATAAAATTATGTTGAATTGAATTTCTTGATGATGCTACCTCACTCACTCACTCATCGTCTATACCGCTTTATCCTGTATTCAGGGTCGCGGGGACCTGGAGCCTATTCCAGGAGGCTTAGGGCACAAGGCAGGGTACACCCTGGACAGGGTGCCAATCCATCGCAGGGCACACACACTCACACACTACGGGTAATTTGGGAACGCCAATCAGCCTAACCTACATGTCTTTGGACTGTGGGAGGAAACCGGAGTACCTGGAGGAAACCACCAAGCACGGGGAGAACATGCAAACTCCGTGCACACAGAGCCGGGAATCGAGCCTGGCCGGGAATCGAACCCGGACCCTGGAGGTGCAAGGCGACAGTGATAACCACTACACCACCGTGCCGCCATATGATGCTACCTGAAATTGAAATTACAGGGTCCCATCTCTGGGACCAGGATTTACCTTGTCTCCTTGCCAGATGGCTTATAACCACAATAACTTAACCTTTTTATCAGCAGAAGTCTGATAAAATTGTTTTCCACGTTTTTGACCTCATATGTTAAGGCATTCAGTAAATGTCTGGCCTTGTAAAACTCCAGACAAGTTGCAAGACAAAACGGCAGCAGGTGTGGTTTTAGACCAGGTCTGTCATATGCAAGGACTCTATAAAGTAGCATAAAATGACAAGTAAATTACAAGTACCTAAAATAGTAATTAGATACCAAATTTTAATATACGTACAGTACTTAGTTACTTTTCACCACTGGGTTACTCATAACACAACTCAACACAACATGTTTTACACATTCACATTCCTTTACATGCCATGATATTCTCACTAGAAAAGTTACTGCCATTAAATTGACTACAACAGGAAAAAACACCATCTTTGTCTTCATGAAAGGTTATTATCATTTTTGCCTCTGTTGATTATTGTATATCCAATAGTGGAAATTAGATGATATTTACATTTTGTCATAAATGTTACAAATTGTAGTGTGTGTAAACTACTAGGTGCAGACCTGAATTGTAGCCCATCTTTATTGGTGACTGTAGGTAATCTTACACTCTGTGTGTACCTGTATCACTCTCAGCCCTACTTTTTCATACAGTTATTATATTACTTACTTTTTACTGTACACAACTGATATCTATCCCTTTAATCTGTTATTTAAAGATTAAATATTATTAAATATTAATGTTATATAATGTTATTCTAGATTTTTTTTTTTTTTAATTTTGCTTTATTGTCTCATTATTTGAAAGATAAATGCCTTGGGGTCCCCCGGTTGTTTGACATTATAGTAGAGTTCTACATGCCGTTAATAATCCTTATAGAAGGGGTGGCAAAGTCTAGAGTCTAAAGAGAACACTACAAAATATCCTTTTTTTTTTTTTTTTACACTGGACAAGAATAACTATTCTGTAATTTGCTGTCTTTTCTTGCCATTTTTTTAAAAAGAGGATGTAAATGATGAGCAATGCAGCCCTGCAAGAAACTAATCTGAGAAGTCAGCTACAGGCAGGCTTTCTCAGTATTTAACTTGATGGACAGTTGACTCTGTTTCGACAACATACTATACTTACTTTATAGCACTGTATTTTAAAAATACTTATTTACACTTGAAATTTGCAACCCAAATTATGGGTCAGGATGCCTTGCACACGATGAGATCGCCCACTCTTCCATTGCCAAAGCTTCCCCAGATTATCATGTTTCTCCCTCCTTGCCTTACTGAAGGTGTTATGCAGGCATCATCATCATCTTTTCCTGAGATGAGACACCACAAAGTCATCTAAAGTCCACTGTTTGTGCATCCTGGCCAACTGCAAGCTTTCCTTCCAATTTGCCAACTGTAGTAGTGTTTTTTTTTTAATTGGCAACTCTGCCCATGAGGCCAGCTGAACTGAGTCTCCTACACTGTCTGCGGATACTGGTTTCTCACGATTTATTCAAAGGTGCAGCCAATTCAGGAGCAGTGAGGCATCTGTTTTTCAATGAGAAAACATAAGTACTGGTCTTTTTGGGCAGACGTGCACTTGAGCCCCACTGCGTATTCTGTCCCGATTGGATTCTAGTTAAAACATGTCCCTGGAGACTGGAGACTATAGTGTATCCCCTAAATATATATATATATTTAATGTCTTAGCTATATCTCATAGACAATAACCTTTTTTTCTCAAGTCAAGTACAAACTGATGAGTTTCTAAGGAAAGCTGTTTTTGTTCGGCCATTTTTATTTCAATTTACACTGAAAATGACACTCTCCTTATAGTGAGCCAAATGTATTCATATTATTGTGTTACTAGACCAGAATTTTTCTTAAGATGTTTTAACACCTGGGACGGTGTGCCTAATCAATTTAAGACCATCCACACTTGCATTTCTGGAAAAAAAATCTTCAGCCTTCAGAAAGTCTTCAGTATAAAAAGTCTTCAGGGCTTTCTCTGTGCTCTTGGAGAATGTCGAGTTTCACCAGAATTCTCAGTGGAATAGAGCAGTTAGTAGTGATTAATGAATGGATAATGACAGAGAAGCATCAAAGACATTTTTTTAGTCCAAAAAGGAAAATAAAATATTTCTGTGCCTATTTTGCAAACTGCACACTCTATCCAGTGCTATTCAAATATAAAATGCACTTTTTGCAACTACAGTAATATCATAATGCCAAGTTGCGTACATCAACAGAATGCTCTGACTGGTATGAGACCAGTACCACACCAAATATGCACCCCATACAGTTTTCCTGCAATTATAGGCTGTCCTAATGGCATGTAATGTAAGAAAGAATGTAATGCTAATAACCAAGTAACAGCCAAAAAAAGACGACAGAATTAGCCAAGATTGCTACATTTTTTACTCACCAAAGACACCATAGACTAGATGGGAAAGTTGTACATTAGGAGTAGCACTTTTATAAACCCTCAGTACATGAAAGTTTATTTAGAAAATACCATTGGAAGTTGTTTTCATTTGGCATTGGCTTTTGAGGTTTGGTTTTAAAATTATGTTGGGTTGCTTTTGGCAGATTTGGCAACCCTGAGACTAACAAAAAACAAGTGTTCACTGAACACATATTTGAAACTTAAAAATAGCAGGTTTGAACATTTATCACTCTAAGCTGAGAACTTATAATCAGATCCTGAGATGGATGTAAATACCCGGTCTAAATAGGATCATTATTTTATTATTTAAAGAGGTATTTGGCTTATATAAAACAAACAAACAAAATAAAAAAAATCAATGTAGAGTAGAGATGCACCAATTGCAATTGTCTTGACCGATTTAGATTTCCGTCGGAGGGGGATGGGAGGAAAGAACTGTCGATCTGAGTTTGCCAACAACCATTATTGGTTAGTGTCACTAGAGTACAAATAAGAGGCCAAAATATGCCACCCCTAACCCCAAGAGCTCAGCCATCCTGCTCATTACCTGCTCCAATTTTATATATATAAAAATTTTTTTTACAGTGATCCAAAAAAATTTATGTTCTTATTTCATGTGAAAAAAGGTATTCAATAGAAATTAAATAAGGTAAGACAAATACATCTTAAACAAGATTTGCAGTGGAACAACTATAGCTTAAACAGGAAAAATAGTACCACAGTCTCTCACAGAAAACAAACATAAATACAGTTTTAGTACATTGTTATTTTAAAGTGTTTGTCAGAGCAGCACTAAACTTGGCCTACAGACTATTACCTGTAATTTTAAAATATCTGGCAAAAACCTAAACATC
>JAOTRS010000004.1:24469130-24482013 GCA_028565755.1 Dinotopterus cunningtoni
CTTAAAGTGTAATGGTTTCTACAGCACAACGGCATAATGATTTTAGTTGTTATTAAAATTATATTTGGACATTTATTTTGTTTAATTAGATTTTTATTGATTTTTATCAACACCAAAACAACAGAGCCAGACCAATATACAATTGACACCACCAATTTACATCAAATCTCTGCTCAGATACATTTGAGCACATTTCATGAAGGCTTACTAGGGTATGATACTGTATGTTATGTATATTAATTAAAAATTTTGCTCATGTGTACAGATTGAAGTTGATTTATGAAAAACCTCCTCACATATAGAAAGCCATTCATCATCACTGAATGATTGGCCCATATCCATTTCTCAAACCTTTCTTAGAGGATTTAAAGGTTTCTGATAACAGGGAGCCATACAGATAGGAAATGCGGGAAGACGATTCTCAATATCAGACAGTTCCCAGGGGATTTTTCCTGTTTCCCTGTATTAATTTTTCCAAAGAAATTAGAAAGGAGGTCACCCATTCATATGCTGCTTAAGTCATTAAGACTGAGTAGTTCTTAGGGAAAAAATATTTAAAATCAGAGGTGAGGTGTATACTTATAGGTTTGTTTTGCATCCACTAGACTGACTATACTAATTAATCGTCTCCATCACAGAAACTAACTAAACAGTATTACATTTTGTACATGTTCCGAGTAGTCTAAGTTTAACTTAGGTCTGTCAACGAATTGTCTTCTTCTAATTCTCTCCTGCTCTCACCCTTTTGTCAGTTAGTAAAAGAGATAATGTGGCCTTGGCTGCATCCCATTTGGTGGCGCTATTTGCTAGACAAAATTAATTAATTACGGTATTAATTAATTCCAATTAATTGGGATATTTTTTTTTAAGGAACTGGTAAAAAAAAGTTGTCATTAAGGGGAGAGTACTATTGAATTTCCAATAATATGATTTTAGGGTTGGAAATTCCCCAGGACCAATTTCACAGGCTCTTACACAGTTTATGTATGTGGTAGACAAGAATAGATATGTACGTAGACACCTCTCCATATGCCCATCAAACCTGAAGCATGACACATGTTTTAAAGAGTTTGTAAGAATTGCAGGTCTTCAGGATCCTTTTCAATTTGTTATGAGATAAAATTATTTTTTTCAGTAATTAGTAATTATATCCCAATTAGTTCAAGTAACTGTTTAAGGATGAACATTTTAATTGACCAACAAAAGGGATGTGTCTATTTCATACTCGGGTAATTAGTAAAGGTAAATGTTACCTTAAAGGATTTTCTCCCATGTGAATTAAAGTGCTTATATGGTTTATTTAACTGTATAGGGCATCAGGAGAAGAAGCAAAGCTAAAGCCCTATTTGCCCAAGGACAAGCAGTTTCTGTTAACCCGAAATGGTATGTAGCACCTAGTTGGACTGTACAAATTTATAAATAAATCCATTGATAAATACATAATTTAATTTAAGTTAGTTTTAATTAATTTAGATGGCAAAATCATAGTGTAATATCCTCTGTCTCAGTTCCATGTTACAAGCGCTGTAAACAAATGGAGTACTCTGATGAGCTGGAGGCCATTATCGAAGAGGATGATGGAGATGGAGGATGGGTTGACACGTATCATAACTCTGGTGAGGTCAAAATTAACTACCAAAAAGTGAACCTGTTTTTGTAATTGTCTATGATGGACTTAATATTACTTTTAATAGTTTTAAGTAATAAAACGTTTCTAAATTTACATTGCTAGTGACTGGTATGACAGAGGCAGTTCGTGAAATCTCATTGGATAACAAAGTAAGTTGATAACTGTACAAAACCCACAAAAAGGAATTTCCATATGGTTCTGTAAACTCTGGTGTAAACTTTTTTTTCTCTCTCTTTCTCTCCTCCCCCTTTAAAGGATAATATGAACATGAATGTGCACCTGGGCAGTGGAATTAGTGATGATGACGATGATGAAGCAGAGGCGGCAGATATGAAGGGTAACAGCAAAAACATAATTCTATAAAATCTTTATTTCTAGAACATAAACATACATTTTACTGGATTTTTATAATCTTGAACTATTAAATTATTACAACTATTAAATTAGTGTATGCTTTTCAGAGTATGAAGAAAGTGGGCTTTTGGAAACAGATGAGGTATTGTGAGTTTTAAACCAATTTTTCTTTTTGTGCATATGTGTTAGAGACTTGGTTTTGCAATTAAACTACATTTGTGTAGGCCACCCTTGACACAAGCAAAATGGCAGATACATCTAAATGGAAGGCTGAGGCAAGCGGAGAAGATGCCATCCTTCAAACAAGAACCTATGATCTATACATAACTTATGACAAATACTATCAAACTCCTAGACTGTGGCTTTTTGGATATGACGAGGTTTGTGCACAATCCTCATGACACCACAAATAAGAAATGTGTTACATTAATATTAAAATCAGTCATTTTTATAAAATCTTAGCATGTGTGTTGTGCTGTATCCCAGGAAAGGCAGCCCCTGACTGTTGATCAGATGTATGAGGACATCAGCCAGGATCATGTAAAGAAAACAGTCACCATTGAAAACCACCCACATCTGCCTCCTCCAGCTATGTGCTCTGTGCATCCATGCAGGTACTGAAACTTGGTCAACTTATGCAAAGGGTGTTTTGTAAGTACTCCTTTAAATGATAAAAAGGGCTTTGCCCCGTATGGCCTCCCAGAATAGGAGTGGTCTGTTATTTTTTTTATTTTATTTTATTGTTATTTATTTTTTATTTTTATGAAATTTTTGTCCAAATTTTGCTTTTACACAGAAATCATCTTTGATGTACAAATGAAGTCATATACTCTTTTGCAGTATTTGCTTAAGACTCAGCTTGAAATTATGTAATTTCTTTTTAATGTTTGAATAATTTAATGTTTTTTTTTTTTTTTTTCCTCAGCGCTGATATTAGTTATTAGTAATCAAGGGCACAGATGACCACATACAGTTTTGATATCAAAATCGTATTTAGCAAACAACAAAGTGCTTAAACCTTTTTTTTTTAAAAAGTTTAATGTTTAGTTATTACATAGACAAAAGATATACAAATTAAATCAAATTAGATTAAGCTTCTCAACAGGAATGAATATACCTATATTAATTAGGTTAATTATTAAAAATCCTAATTTCCACACTGTAGTGTACAAATTACAGTCTTTCAGCATGTGCTCATAGAAGATTTCTCCTATTTTGTGTTGCCTGCTTGCAAAAAACTGTCTGTCGGTGGTGTTGTCACCCACGTCCGTTGTCACACTTTTCTTCTATCTATTGCTCAAGTGGAGTGCCATCAGTTATATTCCAGAGAAAAGTACAAGTTCAGTAAAGACTGAAATAGGGAAAAACCGATAAAGACAATAGACAATAGCACTCTTCCAACTAAGAAACAAGTCTGTTGGAACAGATAAATGTGGTCAAGAGTATCTTATTATTAACTGAAAAAAAACATGCAGATTCACTTTTAATGACTGCCCATTATATGGAGACATTGGGGTTTTCGCCACGTTTTATGTCTGCTATGTGCCTCAGTGTGCGCAAGTGCGTCCGTTAACACACTTAAAGACTTGAGTGTATATATAATTTTTTATTATTTACTTAGTCTCTTGTCCCTTAAGTGGAGCAGGTTACACTTCCTTCTGAAATAAGAAAATATCTGCAGAAACTGTCAGCTAATGGAATTTGTGGCCACAGTATCCACAGTGCTACACACCAAGCTATTAAAAAAAGGCAATTTTTATTGTTCAGCAGCATTTTCAGTTGTGACAAAATAATAAACAAACTAACGAATGAATTAATGAATAAAGTAGAAATAAAAAAAAATGGAAATATCTATGTCTCAGCCTACTTAATCCGAAAGATTAAAAAATCTTATTTAATATCAAATTTTAAATTTTAATGCCATCAAAAGTTAATAACAGGAGTGAGGAATGGCAGAGGCCTGTATAGTCACCACATATAAGGTCACAGAAACAGGGAAATGGGCAAACTATTAGTTCCATACGAAACTGCTCTTGTGATTCAAAAACTATTAAAAAAGTACTCATTATAACTCCTATAATTGCTTTAAAAATATTAATCATTTATTTATTCTAGTTTGGTCATAAAATATTGTGCTCACTGCAATCATTATATTTATACAAAATAATTCAGTGAGTCCTTTTCTGCTGCCTAATTTTTATATTTTTTTTATTAGATCATTCAACCCTTTTTACATTTGGTAAAACATGGGAAAATGTCTAAGAGCTGTTAGGGCAAGTAAAAAAATGTCTGCATTTACCCAATTGAAATACTTGGTTCTTATAGAATGTGGTCTTTAAAGGTAGAATTGATAGTTAATTGTTTTAAAGCAGAGGGGTCAATGTATGTAATTGGCAGAGCAATTTTATGTTTGGCTGCCAGAATTCAGCGACATCTAGTGGAGCTTCTTAGACCACCTAAACAAACCAAATTTCCCATCGGTGCTGTTGAGTTTTGTTTCCTTTTGGGCATATCATAAGGCCTAGGGAAATTGTATTACATTAGAGCTGTGTGTGATGATTTCCCTCCTCCAGACATGCCGAAGTGATGAAGAAGATCATTGAAACCGTGGCTGAAGGTGGAGGAGAGCTTGGGGTTCATATGTATCCTTTCTTTGATTTTTTTTTTCCCCTCACAGCACTGTTAAAGATATATATCAGTTAGAAGACATTTATAATTAAATTGAATAAAAGATCTTAAGATAAAAAAAAACAACTATTAATTTTTCTTTATAATGCTTCCTTAATTATGCCCTCCAGGTACCTCTTGATTTTTCTGAAATTTGTGCAAGCTGTTATACCAACCATAGAATATGATTACACAAGACACTTCACTATGTAACTTTCCAGGATTGCACATGGGAGGTTGTTCTTCATTAAAGAGGGCGGGCTGTATGCAGTGTAAGCATTGGCCAGCAACACATTTACACAAGCAATGTTAAACAATTAGCAGATGTTTTGTTGTTCTGCATGGATAACATGGTTAAATGATTGCTACCTTATTTCCAACTGTAACTCCATATGGCAAATTCCAGTCTTTCAGAGTAAGTTATTCTCATGCTTGCCTCATGCTAAAAGTTTTATATTTACACTGGATTGGAACGCCACCAACAGGCACTGTCTTGTGTATTACTGGTGAATAAATTGATTTGAAGAAATATTCTTGGTGAACATTACTTACTTAACATTACAGTACTTGTTGCAAATTTTGACCAGTGGTGGAATAAACAGTGTGCATTGTTGCACCTGTTGATTCTCATAAAGTAATGTCATTTATGTCATTACCTATTTGAATGTTAAAAATTGGAACTATTGTCCAGGTTCTGTGATGCAAGGACAGAACAGCTTACAGATTTATCTGATTGCTATGTTTTTTTTTTTGTTTTTTTTTTTACATTTACAAGTTTTAATTTACATATATTTATATATAGGGGCTCAAAAATGTATACACACTTCAACAGATATCTATGCCCTTCAATCAAACTCAAATTGAATGATGGCAGAAATGTGTAGTATTGTTTCCTCTGAAGATGTCAGTAGTTGCTCCATTGTTGATATTGTCATGTGACTGAAGAGAGACATATATTTTTTTATGTTGTATGTAAGTGTGTATGCATTTTTTTTTTTGTGCGCCTCTGCATGTGTCTGTGTGGGTGTTTGTGTGCGTGTGCGCATCTCAATAAATTAGAATATCATTAAGAAGTTGATTTATTACAGTAGTTTAATTCAAAAAGTGAAACTCCTGTTGTAAACCATAATCAACAAAATTAAAAGAAACACTTGAAATATCAGTCTGTATGTAATGAATCTATATATCAGTTTTACTATTTTAATTAAATTACTGAAATAAACTTTTCGACATCATTTATTGAGATGCGTGCGTGTCTTGTCTGCGTGCGTGTGTGTCTCTGCATGTATGTACACACGCACTACAAACGAGATTTGAGTGGGGAGATCCAAACTTTTTCTTGATTTGAGAAATGACAACCTATCAATTTTAAGGTATCCTTCACAGAAGTGTCAGACAAATTATAGTGCTACATAGTGATGCTTCCATTTTATGTATTTCTTTGTTCTTTTGTGCTGTGATCCTACCAAGGGCAGAACAGTCAAACCTTGTGCAAACATTATATTTGAGCCTTACCCATGTTACTTTTCCAAATAAAGTGTTTACATAATCCCATTTTTCTAATATTTTGTAAACAAGTAGTAAACTGGCATCTGTTGCACCAATTAGTACTGTCTATATGTCATTAACTATAGAACACCTAAGAGTCCTTTTTAATGAGCCAGACTCAATCATCTTAAAGTGGAACCAACAGAAAACAGCCTCAGTTCTTTGTGTTCACATTGTGAGTCCCCATCTGAATTTTATGTAACCGTTGAAGTCGCAACCCCCACATAAAAACGCCTACAATGATTGCATTTAGCCAGCTTTAATAGTAATACTATAGGTGAGTGATATCAATATCAGATTTCCTCTCGGAGACAGCAACAAGGCAAGGGCAACTGGGAACATGTATTTCCACAATTTGAGTAAAAACCTTAAATCTGCAGGACCTTAACTGCAGCCAAGGAAGCATTGTCATGAAGTCTGCCCAGTAGACAAAGGAGCAAATTTTATGAGTTGGCTTTTTTTTTTAGGATTAATGCTAGCTGAGCCTCAGAAAGTGCAGCACAAAGCTTCAATACACGCAATGTGCGATACGATTTTGCATTCATCTACACACCAATCATTCAAGTTTGAATTAGATTACTCGTGAATTTAGGCATGTGAAAATAAAATGCTTCACAAGAAGGAGGAAAATCAAAACTTTGTATTGATGTTAGATATAATTAGTACAATGTAATAATCATGAAAAATAAATCAAAATAGTTTAAAAACATTTTATACATACTTATTTACTCATGTATTTTCACATAAGACACAATGTCATCACTTTACCACATGCCTCATATCGATTATACAGCAAAGCTTATGCTTAAAAAAAAATCCTATTTTCAAATAACACATTTTTGTCTTCTCCAACATATTTCTTCGTCGTACATCCTACTTTGCTTGATGATCAGGGGGCATGCTTGCATTATACCTACTCTAAATTCTGTAATTTGTATATACAGTGCATGTTGCTCATTTTTTTGCTGTTTCACTCATTGTTCACTGATTATGAACAACCCCTGATCAATCCCAGGCCAGCTGAAAGAAATAATCCCTTCTGTGTGTTGGGGCTCCTGCCCAGCTGGTTCTGGTTGGTACACCTCCACCAGAAGTCAACCAAGATACATCCTTATCAGTTGTACTCTCAAAGCAGAGGAGCAGCAATTCTACTCTGAGATCTTTTTTAGATTTATAAACTTTTTGACACAACCTTGGCGAGTAAACCCAACCACTCAACAAAGGAAACTCACTTTTAGCCACTTGTACTTGCTATCTTGTTTTTTTTATTGTCGTTATTTAAAGTCCATGACCGAAGGTAAGGGTAGAGATATAGACTGAATGGTAAATTCAAGAGCATTGTCTAACAGCTCTTTTACTACTAAGATTTGGTACAGAAATTTACGGCCAATCTCACAATCCCTCTTCCTATGACCACAAGATACTATCCTATCCAAAGGGAGAATGCCTTCCTTTTCTTTGCACTCTGAAGGCCCTCCCGTGGAGGTACTAGGAGGACATTATTGTCTGCAAAAAGCTCCATCCTGGACTCCTTCCCTGAAGCTATGCCTTAAAATCTCATCCAGGAAAATTACAAACAGGAGTGGAGACAAGGTGGAGCATTGGTCTAGTTTCACGGGCTTGACATAACACAGTATGCAAACCCATCTTTCACTCTGGTTATAGTGGAGCCACCTTCCAAAATGGAGGTCTTCAACTGGATGGATTCAGATTCCATGCCCTCTACGTTTAGGCATTTGGCAGACGCTCTTATCCAGATCTATTTATTTAAGTGTAATACAGGGCATGAATAAATGGTTATAGCATAGACTGAACAAGTAATAGGCCTTACATGTCTTTACCAAACTACAGAAGAAGGTAATCTCACTCACGCATCGTCTATAATGCTTTGTCTAGTATTCAGGGACGTGGGAGGCCTGGAGCCTATCCCAGGAGGCTTGGAGCACGAGGCAGGGTACACCCTGGACAGGATGGCAATCCATTGCAGGGCACACACACACACACACACACACACACACACACACACACACACACACTAGATGCTAATCTAAAATGCTTAATAAAATAAGCTCTAGCTCCAGTGGCACCATAAATGTTATTGTACAGTGTAAATCCAGTAATCATGACTATTTTGCAGAGGTGGAAAGTAACAAATTACATTTACTCGCGTTACTGTAATTGAGTAGTTTTTTTTGTGTACTTCTACTTTTTAAAGTAGTTTTTAAAATCTGTAATTTTATTTTTACTTAAGTATGTTTGGTTTAAAGTATTGTACTTCTCTGCATTTTAAATCATATTCGCTACTAAATAAAAAATAATAAAAAATACTGCAACGGGGAAGAAAAAAAATTGCACCCATGAAACCACTGCACTGATTGATTGATTGACGGGGAGAACAATTGCACTAAATTCACAAGAACGATGGAGGCGGACAAAACAGATGAAAGTGATGCAGAACCAGCTGAAAGCGAAATGCCATCAAATTCTTATGAAGCAAACCCCTAGTCATTTTTAAGCGACCACCTTGATTACAAGCACAAGAAAGGCAAAAGGTTTATTATGCAAAGGTGTTCCTTCAATTAAAAACCACTAGTTTGAGATTTATATCTGTTTGTCTTTTTTGAACTACACTAGAATCCCACATCCCACCTCTGCTGTTAAAAAAAGTAACTCAGTAACTTTCACTCTGAGTACATTTTTAATGAGTTACTTTTACTTGAGTAGATCTTTATAGTGGTAACTTGTTCTTCAGTAAAACTCACTGAAGTAACTACTTTTACTTGAGTACAAAATTTTATTACTTTTGCCACCTTTGCTATTCTGTGATCACAATTAGTCAGGAAATGTACATGTGTAGACAGCATTAGCTTGGTGATATAATGTGACCAGGTAGAAGAAAGTGGGAGCCTAATGTACTGTGTAGTACCCTCGTGATTTATCTTGTATCAGATCCTTCAACTTCTAGGTCATCTTGCTTTGTTGTTCCTGTAAAACACACAGAGGAGGTAGCAGTATCAATCAGTAAACACAGAGATGCTATGGCTATTCTTCTCTCTCTCTCTCTGTATTTCAAATTCCCTGAATCCTATGTTTCCTCCTTTCAATGTTTAAAATAGACACACAAATAGACACACCTTTCTAACTTGGGTCCTGTCTACTGAAAAGTAGGGAGCGCATATTGGGGAAAGGGGAATGCTTGCTATGTTTGAGTCCAGGTCTTATGTCCCTAAACTGACATAGTTGAATCAGTTACTATGACGACTTGGAAAGGTCCTTCCCTGCTTGCCTTCAGCAGTGTGATTTTTAATCACATCTTCTCATCTTATCCACCCAGGGTCATATCTCTGAAACAGGAGCACTAGCATACGCATGCAGCCTTAGCTGCAGAATTACCCAGAGCATTCACTCAACCTTCTGTATTTTGAAAACAGTGTGCTTTAATCTCGACTACTACTAAATGTTTTGGATGCTCACATTGTCAGTGCATTATACAGATACTCAGCAACAAAATGCAGTTTAGGATCTACCAGACAAAAGGGACGTAAATGAACAGATTAAATCCCCAATGGGAAATTCAACACTACTAACTAAAAAAAAACTAACTAGCTAACTAAGAAACCTTAGCAGGAGAGATTGACATTTTTAAATTAACAGAAAACTATCTAACAGTCTAAAACTGTCCTATACAAAAGTGACAACATAAAGTGCATGTGCAAATGTCACTCGTTTGCACAACATGACACATTTCAATACTTAGTGGTGATGAGGTATTGAGTTGAGGTAGTGGGAGGAGAAACAGTATGAACAGTAAACAGTAAACAGTAAACATTCCTTGTAAGTAGCAGCAAAGATAGAAAATATAAGTGCAAATAACAAGTAATAAATAATGTGCAAAAGAGCAATTACAGGTTGGTATGAACAATTGTTAGATGGTTGTTGATCAATGTGTTTGCGCATGCAAGGCTGTGAATGGAGCTGGAGCTTGGCAAGGGCACTGGCACTGGGTCTGAGCTAGAACTTGCATGGGCACTAGATCTGAGCAGGTGTCCTTTGGGCCTTTGAGGAATGCTTGGTGCCGGCACAACACCTAGAAAGCCAAATTGTGGTGCCAGCATGATGTCTGATTGAATACTTTCCTTATCTCCTCTGTAAGGAGTCCTGAAATTGCTAAAACAAGGGCCACTGGCGGCCCAAACAGCAGTTACACCATTACCAAGCTCTCCCCGTTAAATAGAATGATAATGTACACCACTCTAGAATTCTCTGTAGAGAACGTTGAGCATTGGAGCTTCAGCAGCAGAAGGCATTGTGACAGGAAAAAGCAGCAGGTTCCAAGTTCACGATCATAAGGTTAATTCAGCTGCTGAATACTTCGCTAATGAGTGCCCAGCAGTAGAGTGGCCAGAACTGAGGTGAACCAAATATCAGATTTTAGAGAATTTAGCAAATCAAATTCAAATTTTATTTGTCACATACACAGTCATACACAGTACGATATGCAGTGAAATGCTTAGACACCTGCTCGTGACCTTAAAATAAAAGACTATGAATAGGAAATAAATATGAAAAATAAAATAGAAGGTAAATTTAACTAAGAAAGAATAAAATAAAATTAAAATTATATAACTGTACAACAAAAATACACAATATAAGAAAATATATGAAGAAATATAGAACAATGAGAAAAACAGCTGTACAAAGTGGATATATATTTATGGCATTTTTGTGTGGAATGGAGTTAGATAAATGGTAATAAAAAAAATGGTAATATCCAGGGTTGTGCAATCCACATATTTAAAGTGAAATAGCAGTTTTTAAGGAATTTATTTGAACAGTGGCAGATAAAACACTTAAGCAGTGAATAGAGAAGCAATGATGAACAGTAGAAAGTCTGTGGTTACTCTGAGGTATTGTGACGTAGGTGGAATCCTCAGAGAGTGAATAGATATCAGCAGTAAAGCAAAGCCAGTCATTAATCAGAGGCAGTGAGAGATTTCACAAATCTAATGTTCAGTTAGTCTGTCCGAGACAAACCTTTTTTAGCAGCTATTGCTAGTACTGCTATGAACTTGAAGTCCCTGTGCTGCTGGTGCTGAATGACATGTGCAGAGGGGAAAAGTCACATGTATTGTGATCTGCCTGTTTTCATTCAAGTCATATGGCCACGTATTGGCTATACAGTATATACAACAACGGACCACACACGACTCAGGTCCGACCTAAAAAACTGTGGATTGGCATGTTCAGACACACATAAACGTGTGTGTGTGTGTGTGTGTCGATTTGATGTACTGCAGGTTGCCTTTGACTAATAAATAATCTCATGGTGACAGTCCCACTTCCAGTCCATTTAATGTTACAATTTATATATTTAATAAAAAATTAAGGCAAATGTTACCATATATTTCTTACATTTCTCCTAAGTGTGAAGCCAACTGCACACACACACACACACACACACACACGCTAAAATAGAAATAAGCCCAGCTAAAAACAGAGATCCAGACTACCTCACGCTCGCCAGGCGATTTGTAGGTTTGTCGGTCGGCCAATCAGTAAAGCTAGGTTAAACTCTCCCTTTAAGTGGGGCTGCAGGAGGGGTAATCTAATCACCCTGTTAGTTTTTTTGGAAGTATTTAAAAAACTTTAAGCAGCCGGAAATATATGACACTAAGGTTGTTAATAACTGCGCATACAATGACTGACTGTAGTTATTTATGTTTAGTATATGTAGGCAACGTCATTACAATTCCTTGAACGCGCATTTAAAGGGGCTGTCACTCGGCGGTGTCTTCACGATCCCTTTAAGAGGTTTTGCCAAACGTGTGTGTGAAGACACGAGCCTCCTGAAGTTTCCCCCTTATTTCCCTTTAGTTCCGTTTATTCGCGTTATTATCCCACCGAAACTCTCGTAATGGCTGAGATATCGAAAGGGGTCAACGCCGGAAAATTGGCTAGTAATGTACAGAAAAGGATAACGCGAGCACAGGAGAAGGTAAGAGATGAAAAACGTCTTAAACATTTATTGCAATTCGTATAACCTAGGTTTAAAAAATAAATAATAATATATAGTGTTTTGCAATTAATTTTTGTGCAAAGTTGTAATAGATTGATTGTCTATTTCAACTTGGGTTCGCTGGCAAAGCGTCAGGAACGCAGCGCAGTTTGCTGTTAAACACTGCGGCACTGGTGCTGCTTCTCTCAAGACCCTTCTTCTATTTCACATAGAGCCTGTTACATTATCGCCTATAAAGGACACAAATTCTTTTTTAAACGTTTCCGATGAGCTGTGTCATTTGCTTCATATTTCTTGAGCTGTGTTGAAACTGTAACTGAAGCAAATGACACAGCTGTTATAGTAATGTAACTCTTTGGAAACTGATTTTTTTTTAAGAAGCATAATCAAATTACTGCAAGTGTTCTTGATTGGTTGACCAACATTAAATATATCAAAAGGGGTATTACATTAGTAATAATGTATGCTAGATCAAAGGGTTGTAATTTTAATTATGCATACAGGACTGATGGCAACACTTTACTATGGTCCACATATACATTCATCTCTGAAAATAATGAAATATCATGTTTACACCAAACAACTGCCCTACGATGGATTGGCACCCTGTCCAGGGTGTACCCCGCCTCGTGCCCTAAGCCTCCTGGGATAGGCTCCAGGTCCCCGCG
>JAOTRS010000008.1:57267-69330 GCA_028565755.1 Dinotopterus cunningtoni
GATTCATGTTTGTGGCTGTAATGTG
Organism: Dinotopterus cunningtoni; assembly: GCA_028565755.1. Classification (NCBI taxonomy): domain Eukaryota; kingdom Metazoa; phylum Chordata; class Actinopteri; order Siluriformes; family Clariidae; genus Dinotopterus; species Dinotopterus cunningtoni. Next base: position 57,293 of record JAOTRS010000008.1, read on the forward strand.
ACAAAATGTGGAAAAGTTCAAGGGGGCCGAATACTTTTGCAAGCCACTGTAATTATAAAAATTATATATTAAAATGCCTTGAAATAATTGAGAAGGATATTTGTGGTTTCCGCGAAATTGCTGCGATTTCCGCAAACAACAATTTATGTTCTAAGGAAAAATCTGCGAACTACCGAAGCCGCGAACACTGAACCGCGACTTTGCGGAGGTTGACTGTAGGTTTTTGGTTCCCCTCATCACCCTGTGCCGGGTACGTGTGCCTCTGCAGGGCCTCTGGTGGTGTACTGTGGTGTCTGGCACCAGGACATTGGCGGGGAGTGGGGCTTCCGTGGATCTGACTTGTGTGGCTGGTGCTCGATCGGACTGGGATTTGGGGGACCGGGTCGTTGGCCCTGTGCTCTTTGCCTGCTGAGCCCCGTGCGCAGCAAGCTGTGATGCACTGGGTATTTTGGTGCCTTTCTATAACAGCCAGTGTTGACTTTTCTTAGAGATTTGTGCCGAACAGAACCCCTGTGTGCACGAGCCTGTCATCAGTTTGCTGGCGATTTACAATTAGGCATTTGGCAGATGCTCTTATCCAGAGTGATACAGTGCTTTGAAGTTTCCATCATTAAATAGATCTTTACACTGGTTCACTAGGGTACTAACGAGGAGTACCATCTGTCAAAAACTGCTTGGAAGAATTTTTTTTCCCTGATGAATGTCATTCAGTTCACCAGGTGGTGTTAATTATGTTCCTGAACGGTGAAGCAAAATCATGCTCTAAGGCCAACAACCTACCATAATGGAAGAAATCACACTACGGTCCATAGCAAGGCTGTTATGCAGCTATATAGTTAAGTGTTGCATTTGCAAGCAACATAGTTTGAATGAGCCGAGATATATTTAATTATAGCCGTTATGTTTTTTCTGACATTATGTTAGATGTTATGTTTCATATATTGTGTCATGTTTTTTTTCCCCACATTTCTGAATCTGGAGCAATGTCAAGATTGGCGCATTGCATGTTTGGAGAAATCTGGTTGAAAAATTGTCATCAAGAAAAGAATTTTGACCACACGCAGAAAAAAAATAAAAATGAATAAATATTGTAGCAATATTGTTTTTTCGAGAGTTTGTAATTGTCGAAATCAGAGTCGAAAAATATGCTGAACTCCACCTTTCATGATTTCAACCTGTGATTAGTCAAGAACTGCCATGGTTCTGCTGAAAACCGCACTTCCACCGTCCCGACCTCGTGACGACACGGAGCAGTTCCCAACCAATGCAGTAGTCTGATATTGTTCTTCTGTGCCATAAGGGAAAAAGGACTCCACTGATGGGTGAAAGTGGTCATTCAATAGATTCAGATCATCAGCTGACTTACTTTAATTGCCACGTAATGTTGCTGAGCCTAGACCTGACTGAAACGATTTGAGGTTCGAACCTAGACTGTTTTCTAAATTATTATAGGATAAACAACATGACATTTTGCACTTAAATAAGAAAGATGTTCATAAGAAGAAATCCGAACCGGTGTTTCCAAGTGGTTGTTAGCATGTAAGCGTAGACAACACGAATGAAACTGGGACTGTCTTGAGAAATTGAACAGGGTTTGAGAGAAATTAGAGCAGTTCTTGACAATCATAGTAAAACGTGAGGTATAGTAGGTATGTTCAAAAATTAGTAGGTAAGCTAACAGTTTGACAGAATGACAGAGCGGGGCCCTGTAACTCTTCTTCTGAGCATATCTTAAAGGGGACATATGCAAAAAAAAAAATAATAATAATAAAATTTATTCACTTTTTAGTCATCAAGATGGGTTTCCAGTGTGTGCAAACAAAAATATGAGGAGGGAAAGAATGAAAGTAAAATATTAATTCCCTGCCCTTTTTTTTTTTTTTTTACCCTTATGTGACATCATATAAGATGATACCCTTCCCCTGGCTAGTTGCTGGCTGTTCTCTGGTGGGGTGTGGCTCAGCAGTAACTCATTTACATAGACACTGAAATAGTGCATTTGGAGGAGGAGTGAAATAATGAGAGTTTAAGCTATAAAAAAGTGAAAAAATCTGTGGGGAATTTCAGCAATTAAATCTGGAGGAGGAGGGAAATAATGAGAGTTTAAGCTATTAAAAAAGTGAAAAAATCTGTGGGGAATTTTAGTATTAACACACTTTGAGCTCTAAGACCCGTGTTAACTTGTTAAAGAAATGGTAAAATATGGGACCTTCAAAATCATTTAGCTAAGGCTTAATAAATTAGTCGGAGATTAAGGTATGTGCCATACTGAACCTTAATGTTTTATGCAATGTTACGACTTCAGCTTGTGCCTCAAGTTAGCAACTCACATCTAACAAAAAATAAATAAAACAAGTTAGGTTAATTTGTAGCGAGAATGCCTTCCTCTTGCAGTTCATTCAAAGAAAAAAAAAAAAACAGCGTTATTTGGCGCAAATATGAGAGCTGTGTTCTCATAGGGGTAAAACATTAGCAGGGTTCCGGGCAAACAAACTAAAAACGAAATATGTGAACGCCACCAAATAAGTGATCTGTCACAGGTCCACATTTACAGATATTTACATTTACATCATCTTCGTTTTTGAGTTGTTTTGTCTTTTATTTCCAATTCTGTGTTAAGCACACAGTTGGATTCTACAGTATAAACAGAACAGATGCTTACGTTACTGTTGATACGTCAGTTGCACCAGCTGGACGTATATTAAGATGTTAACATAATTCTGTTTATAAAATTATTATTTTGTGGTCTAACGGTTTCATAGTGTAACGGGTTTTAGCTTCATGCTCTTCTAGACCCTAGCTCATACCTATTAGAGCAAGAATAACTTCAGGGGACTTGTGTTTAACTTTGTGTTTGTGTTCCCCAGCAGGTCAATCAGTAAAATCAGGTCGTCAGCTGACTTAATTTTTTATGCCACATAACATTTCTGAGTCTAGACCTGACCAACTGAAGCAACCCCAGATCATAACACTGCCTTCATGGGCTTGTAAAGTGGGCACTATGCATCATGGCATGACATGCATCGCTTCATGTGCTTCCCTTATTACCCTGATGCACACGTCGCTCTGCAATAATGTCAATCTTGATTCATCTGACGTTTTTCAATTACTCCAGAGTTCAATCTTTATGCTCCCTTGCAAACTGAAAATTTTTTTCTCCGATTATCCTGACTAAAAAGTGGTTTTCTCATGTTGCCACACAGTTGTTTAGTCCCAATCCTTCGATTCGTCACATTGTGTGTGGAAATGCTCTTACTTTCACTTTTAAACACAGCTCTGATTTTTAATGTCATTTTGTTATGATGTGACTTCAGCAGGTGTTTAAATGATCATGTTCATTCATGATTTTTTTTTTCTGACCACATTTCTTTTGTGAAGTTCACAGTTTCCTCTCGGTCATCGTTTTTTTTTTTTCACCTGAATATTCAGATTTAAAATGTTTTTGGCTGGGTCTCAAATTGTACTGTTCAACACTTCATCGTTGCAAACCAACTCAATTTCATTTGGTGCTACTTGGCTGCTGAATTTCAGACACACACACACACACGGCTTCAGCACTAATCTGTAAAAAAGCATCTAGCAATTTATAAGTGTGTATGCTAAGCATGTGCTGAAATGATGGTCTTATATTACAAAAATTGCCTAAACTTTTACCAAATTTACATATTATTATATAATTTTTTTAAAATTACATGCATAAGCGTCGTTCTTCAAAGACAGCTGTCCTTATCCGGCCGTATGAATAGAGATCATAGGCTTCAAAATCAACTAATCTTCCATAAAAAAAACGAATAAAATGGTAGCGAGTTTTTTTTGAGAAAAAATTTTCATTGAAATTCAATTATTTGTCACAGGTACCTTACAGCAAGCTGCGAGAAGCTGGGGTCAGAGTGCAAGGTCAGCCAGGACACAGCGCCCCTGGAGCAGACAGGGTTAAGAGCCTTGCTCAAGAACTCAACAGCGGCAGCTTGGAGGTGCTGGGGGCTCAAACCCCCCGACCTTCTGGTCAGTAACCCGGAGCCTTAACCCGTTACATCAGCACATGCCTAATACACATCACATGTAAATGCACATTACATCAGCACATGCCTACTATAGCGCGCAACTGAGTTGGAGTGTGCTTACTGCTAAACTACACAACACTAAGCCGTTATTATGCCAGCTGTATGTTATTTTAAGTCCAGCGTTTTGCATTAGTAGGTGCAAATTAGAAGAGTTGAAATTAAAAACAAACTAAAAAAAAAAGAAGCAAAGGTTATGAGAAGCAAAGCGACAGGGTTAATAAATAAAACAAGGGGAGGTGGGGTAACGGGAACGAACGTGAAGTTACCTTTGGCCGGATTCTTTTGGGTAGCTGACGAAGGAGAAGGAATCAGAGGTAATTTCATCAACTCAGCACGATTTGACTCAGTCAGAAGGTAGTGAGACTTAAACGTATAAGAACTTAATACGGTGTCAGTGAGGTCGTGCACTAAGCGTCCTACACGAGACAAACAGGAAAACCCGTGAGCAGTCAATCACACTCCCCATGATTGCAGAGAACACACACAAAGCTAAAACACCACTCGCGCGCACACAGACAGACAGACAGACAGACACTCGCACACACTTACATACACACACACATGTTGGAGATTTCAGTGTTGGCCTGGGAATCACGGGTTGTAATGCTGACTCGTGGAAATTTAACATCGTCAAAAAAAAAAAAAATCTAAATTTTTCTTTTGTTTTGTGTCAGGTAAGAGCTCACATTCTTAGTAACATTTTCATTTTTCACAGTTTTCATAAGGACTACAGAGAGAGCCGTTTCCTCCACATTTCTTCTCCCAAGCCAACACCACCCTCCTCAGGATCTCTACAGACACTACAATAAAGAATGATCATTACTCATGTTCTACTCAAAAGGAGTTACAGCATGACTTATTGGAAGAAAAGAGAATTTCTATTCTATGAATTAAAAGGCTGAAGGTGCAATCAGCGATGAAAGCATTTCAATAGCTACGTTTACATGGACGATATTACTTTAATCTGATTAAAACAATTCAGATAAGAAACTTCGACTAAAAATTTTTATACGCATTATGATCTGAAAAGAAACTTAGCCATATGAATAATTTGCTTTAAAGCAATAGTGACGTGTTACAATAATCTAGATAATCTAGCTAATACTGACCGCTCTACTCAGAATATAACTGTTTTCTGCTAGAAATATAACAGAAGAAGAAGAAGAACTTTTATTAAAAGTTTTAATAAAAGTTAAATAGAATAAAAGAAGAACTTTTTTTCTATTTATTAATATGCTATAAAAAAAACAACTAATGAAATCCCTTTGTGTCAGGAAAGGATGGCCAGCAATTTTTAAATGCATGGATTTAACTAGCAGTGTAGTAAATCCTGAAGTTTTGAATAAAATGTATAATTCTAACCAATTTTAAATGACTCTTCAGTACATTTCATAATAGCAGTACATCCATGTTAAGTTTTTTTTACATTCATGTAAAATTTTTTATTTTTTTTTAAATCGATTCAGTTATGAATCACAATTCACGTATCACCACACTGACACCAAAATAAAAAAAAAATAAAAAATAATAATAATAATAATAATAATAATAATATATATTTATTTTAAGTTTCTAAGGGAGATGAACCAGTCGACCAGCCAGTCAGTGTCAGTGTGATTGGTCATGACCAGTGATCCGAGTGCCCGCGTAAAAAGCCGGTCATGCCGCTCGACCCGAGCGCTCGTTGTCAAGCTCGTTTTTTGAGACTTTGCAGGCGCTTGAGGGGATAAAACGTTGCTGTTTCTTTATAATCCCACAAGTAGTACACTCCAGGTATTTTTAAATGAGAAAACTAATGTTATAAGGAACGGAATACATAAAATAATCATTAAACTTTTTTTTAAAGGATTAAAATTGTAACAAAATCAGGGGGGAATATGTAATATTAAATCATTATATTTATAAATTGCAATACTTGTATAATCGCAATTTTAATCGAATCGGCACCATGATAACATCATATCGGGGGGTGACTGGTGATTAATCCTTATGATTCAGATTAAAACTTTAAATACACTCGGAACAATTTTATCATTTCGTCACTGATTGCACCTCCATAGCCGACACAAACACGCACACGAAAAACGATGTACATCGGCGCCAGACACGCTTCGACCTCATTCACACTGAATCAGCGTTTTACAGATTATCAAGACACACACGGTCCGACGGCTTATAAACACATAGCACATCTAAAAGGAAAAAAAAAGATTAGACGACAAGATAAAAAAAAGAGGTTAGAATACTGCATTTTTTTTTTAGTGAGCTATGGTTAGAAAAGGCACATATACATTGACAAAGACAACACTGAAGCAAAAGGCCATTAAATAACATATTACACACTGTATGAGGAACATATTCAAGCTACACAATTTCCACGTTGCTCCAACTGTAGTCAGCAAAGACGGGTCAGAAACGTGCTCATTATATGATGCAAAGGTGAACGTAGCAAATGAGTGTAGGGTGTTTAAAAAATATATATTTAGAGTCTGATTTAGCATCAGGCACATTGCATGCCTAAATCAAGGACAAAAAAAAAAAAAAAAAAACTATGTCGGCCATCTTGGAGCCCATCTTGGCGTCAGTGTTGGTATCACCTGTAATGAGTTTCAGACTCGGACTGATTGGTCCTGTATGAACCGGTGTATGTAAAATAATGTGTAATAGTTTATAAATGTAAAGAGTCCATGACACAGCTCCAAGGCAAAAATAAGGAATCAAATGTCTTACTATAAGCATGTCTTAGCTGATCGACTACAGCTGGAGTAAGGCGGACGTTTCATTTCTGAACAAACTGTTACTGTGACAAAAATACATTTACAATCACTGTGTTAATGTTTTTATCGAAGGGAAAAGCAGGCATTGAACACGTGCAGCAGTAGTGAGTCAGAGTGCAGCGGTGACGATGAAGCTGTTTCTCCACTCATCTGTGAGACTTCCTGAATTGCGATCTATACACAGACATGTTCACGTGGTCACGGCAATGAATCAGGAGTGTAAAGATACAATACTTGTGTGTTGTGTGCTTACAACTCTCCATGTGTGTGTCGTCCCAAGCCAGGTTTCATCCTTGTTCAAGTGGGGTCTCTAACCTGCTCTCTGTACATTTCTGGACAGGGAGTTCCAGGGATCTTACCCTTTTAAGTAGAAACGCTGTCCTTCCAAGTGGGAGATCTAGGGGACATTTCCAAACCGGGCCATGCAGATATGCATCTATGCAGGTCGTGTCCCTATTAGGCCTGTAGCTTTTAATCAAAACCTCAGGCTTTTAAAGTGTGGTCTCTACCTTTCTGAGGAGGGTCTCTCATTTTATGAGCAGGGATCGTACTTTATCGAACAGGGCTGCTATCCTTGCCTGAAACTACCACATCAGGGCCTCTAACTTCCCAGTCGTGACATCTACCCTTCCAATCAGGGCCTCCAATTCATCTGTTCAATCAGGGTCTCTGGAATTCCTAGAGGAGCCTCTGCCTTTCCAATCGGGGTCGTCAACCTAACTTCAAACTTTCCAATCCGTTCCAAGTGGGACCTCTACCTGTCCCCAGTCCGAGCCTCTACCCGTCCGCACTCAGAACCGTTCTCAATCAGTGCTTCTACCCTTTCATGTGAGGACATGATCTTTCCAGGTATGGCCTTTACCCTTCCAAGTGTGTCCTCTACCTTTCAATAATGGCCTCTACCCCTTCCATGGGGGCTTCTCACCAATCCCGACTATGTTAGGTTGACTGCCATGAACAGTTTCACTCATCAATCAACATTGTTTAACATCACTTCGCCATCACTTCATCAGCTGAGCGCAGAAACACAACTCCAGCTGCTCTGAATCACTGCTGCTACACACGACACAATGGCCTGCAGGTTGAAAATCTTCATCAACATGCAGTAAACACATTTTCAGTAAAAGGACCAGCCATGTGAGTGTGTGAGCTTAAGGCCTAGCCGGCTGCTCCGGCTCTTTGGCTCTGTGCTGAGTAAGGAACGAGTCTCACCTCGCGAGCAAACGAAACACCAGCCTACGTTTACGGAGGAGCCGAGATGGCCGTTCTTCCTCGCGCTGGAGTGACCGCTGCACACGATGACGTGGGGCGTGATCACTACGCTCCCAGCTGCTATACACAAATCGCCTGCATGATAGGCTGCAGGACAGCGGATACAGCGCATCATACGGCCTGTGGACGCACACACACACGCACACACACACACACACACACACACTTGAACCATCCTTTAAAACATGTTGTAAATGATATTACTTGTGATTGTACTTGAATGTGTAACGCATGTGCAAGTAACCAACCTGTACACACACACACTTGGGGACACTCCAAATGTGTCTCAATCTGTGATGTGGGAGTGTGTGTGTGTGTGTGTGTGTGTGTGTGTGTGTGTGTGTGTGTGTGTGTGTGTGTGTGTGTGTGTGTGTGTGCGCAAGTGTTAATCACACCTTTGTGTGCCTTTTGCGAGTCCTTCTCCAGCCAGCAGGTAGCGCAGCAGTGCTGTGGGCATCTCAGGCCTCGCGGCTCCGAGGTAGTGCCCGCGTATTTCCAAGCGCAGGACTCGTGATAGAAACGGCCACACTCGCTCACCGAACACGGCTTTACATCTTCATCAGTGCGTTTGCAGGAGAAACATGGGTGCGAACCTAGAGAGAGAAAACACAGAGAAAAAGAGAGAGCGTTTAAAATCAATTACCAGAGAAGAAAAACATAACCAAGTCTGTCTATTTCCTCACTTCGCTCTTGTCCGGCATTTTCTTGACCTACGTTTTGTGCACATGACAGCTAAGCTGCAGTTTTCTTCGAATAGACTTAAAAGAAGTTTTCATACATCATAATAATCACTTTGTATCCCACCACGAACGTAACAGAGTACACACACACGCAGAGGAAACGAACAAGATAGCGGTGATATTCGAACGGTTCTGACCTGTTTTGCACTCAGTGCAAATGTTTTCTCCTTCTGTTCCTCCAGCTGAGGCCAAACACTCCGGATGAAAAAACCTGTTACACTCGCCCTCGCAGCACAGCAGGGAATCTCCAAATGTCTCACAAATCTAAAGGGTCACAAAACACACACACACACACTTCACACGTCTCAAACATGCTCCTTCACCAGTTACTATACTACATTATTTCTGCAGAAGTTAATAAATTCTATGATCATACAAAATCTGTAATAAACGCAATACAGTTTGGACACACCTAATTCCTTTTTATTGCTTTCTAGGTTGTAAAATGATGCTAAAGGCGTCCAAAATGTGCAATAATCTCCTTTGAACAGTTGATATTGAGATGTATCTGCTACTTTATGCTCTGTAAATCCTTCATAACGGCTCTAATCTGAGGTGCTGTTTGTTAATTGGTGATTTTTGAGGCTGGTGACTCTAAATGAACTTCTCCTCTGCAGCAGAAAGAAGTTTTGGTCTTGCTTTCCTGGGAAGGTCTTCATTATGGTGCTTGATGGGTTTTGCAAATGCACATGACAGTACTGTTCTTGCAAGAACTTTTCAGAACAGCTGACCTTCATGTCCTAAAATAACAACTGACTGATGTTATTTAATTACTTAATGCCATACGTGTTATTTCACAGTTTTGAAGAAAAAAAAAACAAAACAAAAACAATATTGTTCTAGAATGTAGAAAATAAATCCAAACTTGTGTTTTACAAATTTTGAATGGGAAAGCCCAGTCATCATGAGATTTTAGAAAAGTTCTTTCCATAGCTTTAAATAGCTTTATGTGCATGTGTACTTGTGTTAGTAGGTGATTCTGACAGAACGCTTAGTTTACAGCAAAAGAAACTATTAATGGGCTCCAAAAAGACAATTGTGAAAGACTGGTTTGAGCCACATCTCCACTTGTCTTCGGGCTGGCAATCCAACGTTTTAGATATTTTAATTTTGGAACATGCCAACACAGCCAGATGTCATAATGCCACATCTGGAACAATTAATAACTGCATAGATGCTATACATTTTAAAAAAGAAGATATTTAATGAAGTGAGTCGTTTTGGAATGCGTCAAACGAAGCCATGTGTGTAACCACTAACCCTTTACCTTCTTTTTAATGTATTTTATTTATTTCCTTTATATTTCTTTTCTTCTTCTCTTTCCTTACTCCTGAAGCTTTGCTATCGTTTGTTTGTTTCTGTTTACAACTGAATAATTATTAAAAAATAATTAACCAAGTAACTAACTAAAGTCAATGCTCATGGATATTTAAAAAAGATAGATGGGTTCTTATGTTATGCATGTCATTTCTTTGATTGATATTATTTTAAGGCAGAGGCAGCTCAGTGGCTAAAGCATTGGACTACTAATCGAGAGGTCCCAGGTTCAAACCCCACCACCACCAAGTTGCCACTGTTGAGCGCTTGAACAAGGCTCCTTAACACTCAACTCCTCAGATGGCTCAGTAAGTCGCTCTGGGTAGGGGCGTCTGCTGAAACTCGTAAACGTAAGTGTAATAAACTTCTACAAACACGCCCCAATTAGACAGCATTTTTTTAAAAACAAGCATTACAATCTAATCTTGTCTAACTCACCTGACACACCATATCCTTTTTGGAGATGCCCTGCCGAGAGACGTTTGAATCTTCTGACTGGGCGTCCGAGCCGTCGGCGTCCATCGTACCGGGACTGTCGGAGCGTTTCTCAAATACACACTGTGTGCGCGCGCACACACACACACACACACACACACACACACAAAATAAGACCCTTGTCCATCACTAATCAGTCGAATCAATAGAAACAAATCTGCTAACAAACCCCAAAGTCTAGTCCATATACACAGATTTGTGACTCAGACTGTGTTTGTCTCACCTGCATGTCGTTGAGACCTCTGGAATCGGAGTCGGACGCGTCTCTGTAAATAGAACTCGTAACTTCGACATCCGTCGAGGCTCGACTGCGCTTCTTCAACGGTTTACAAGAGTCGGAGATCTCACTGGCTCCTGCAAGAGGTAAATACAGAAAATACAGAAAAACGTAATGTAATGTAATGCCTGGCTGAACGTCTATGTGAAAGCAGACTGTTAGTGTGTGTGCGCGCGTGAGATTTGGGATATGAGTATTATAAACGTTAATGATTAACCCTTTTATCGATTGATTGCCCTTAAACACTGTTAAAAAATACATGACCCAATAAGATTTGTTTTGTAGCGCTAACTTCAACCACAGAACTGTAATCTAACGTTAGTTCAGACAGGCTCTTTAGACTCTTCCTAATAACTTATTTAAAGAGTAGAATCGCCACGATTCTTTTTTTTAAACACCGGATTGACTCGGCCAACTTGCGATCCACTTTCTGTTCGTCCATCTTTATTTTCACGGAGAGCTCTGATCGCTGTTGTAAAACACTTTCAGCAAACTGACTATGAAACGCTGTACTTCCTGAGAGGGGCGGGGCTATTTACAGACTGACAGGTGTGCGTGTTTGTGCTCTGTGCGCAATTAAATACAAATTTTTATGCAATTTTTATTAAAATTTATATGTGGAGGTCAGTGTTGATAATGAATACAAAAATAAATAAGAGCATTGGGGGGGACGGGGGGGACGGGGGGAGTGTACTGGATTGTGTCACTAGAACTGTTGAAATTAAACATAAACTGTCCGTTAGTTAATCATTAATTAACGATTAACCTACAAAGTGAGATGGAGAGTTATTCTGGGTCAGAATTATAATTGTTGAGATTCTGTGCCTGAACTCTGTAGTCAGCTTTTCTATTTTCTACCTTCACAGACACTGCAGACGTAAACTTATGTGCAACCATTTTACAGTAGAACCTTGGATTACGAGCATAATTCGTCCCGGAAGCAGGTTCATATTTCAAAACACTCATAAACCCAAGCGAATTTCCCCAAAAGAAATAATGGAAACTCTAATTATTCATTCCACAACCCCAAAATATAAAGAAAAAATAAAACAAATTAACCTGCACTTTACCTTTAAAAAAAGTAAAAATAAATAAA
>JAOTRS010000008.1:81324-95588 GCA_028565755.1 Dinotopterus cunningtoni
CCCATCATGGTGAACACACCGACATCCCCGCAAGGCATGCTGGTCGTCAGCCGCCGCCCCGCCCACGCCACAATATAGTATATTATAGTAATAATATATCCCCCCATACAGGGGACAGGGGGCAGAGAGTAAAGTCCTCCCTCGCTCTCCCGCTGTCTGCTGTCAGTGTCTCCTCTGGCCAATTTATCGGTCTATTGCTAATAAACTACATCATGTTTTTTTGTGGGTCATTAGGCAGGTACTTTATTTGTGCATATTAGAGCAGGTTCAGTGGAATGGGTTGGTTCTCTTATCAGGTAGGGGTTGGATTGTGTTTTAAAAATGCATGACCCATGCATCACTACAAAGTGTTCTTAGTTATGATATATTATACGCTGCTACTTATATATTTTATTTTTTATATTTTACCTATTTTACCCAAAGCATACATATATGAGTCTCATCCTCTCTCTAATTTCCCATTCTTCTTGGAGTCATTTTGATCAGATGATGACGGTCCTACACATCTCTATTATTGGGGCTTGAAACAGTTGTGATTGGAGCAGACTAATTAGGACGTCATGCAGGCAAGTCACCCATCTATAAGTTTTGTCAATGCGCATAAAGCTTTCACACAACTGCCAATGATTTTACCATTTCTCTTTTCCACCATTTAAAACTACAAAAAACCTATCACAACGACAACACATGCTTTCCTTGGCGCAGTCCTACAGTTCTTCCGCTGAAAAAAAGAGAAGGAATCTTCCTAAAGTACTTTTATGTCCTACTCTGAGCTAGGAATATTTTTAGTCCTAAATGAACTTTGAGCCCGATTCCTAGGAGTGATTCTGAGACGATTATTTAATATGGGGCCAGGAATATAGCGAAGATGAGTTAACATCTTAAGATTATTTCTAAGAATTATCATAGAATTTGCGCTAAAGATCTTCATGAATATGGCTTCAGATGTAAAATGAGGTAAAGTAAGTTGCTCTGGAAGCAGTGTGTCAGAGGAAGCACAAATTTCAAGACCAACACAACTCCCTATCCTGATGCTAGTCCAAAAATGCTCAGCATCTAAGAGAGAAGAGTTTAATTAGTGTTCATTTAAATGTTTGGTGTAGGGACAGGTCTGAAGTGTATAGTTGAAGACAGCCAGTGTTAAATGATTTGTGTTAACACATGCATTATACATCTTAAGGGATCTCCTTGCTTTGCTCCTAAAATCCTCTCTAATATCTTACTGGACTGTCTGGTCTGTAGAGAGACCTCCCTGACTCTCACTCAAAATTAGATAAACATTAAGAAATTTAGAAATTTAGAAAAAATAAAGTTGTTCTTCATTTTAATTGAACTCTTTCTTAATTGGACTAAATATGACATAATTATCTATATAAAAAACTTTCAGCTGGGCCATAACAAAAGGAATTTAACCACATGATGCAAGATATATATTTGGTTTATTTGTGAATAGCAGTATAACTGTTACTCAAATCTTGCAAAGTTTATCTTAGTTTATTCTATTTTCTGTCAAAAATGTTTTAGTCTACACACGAGTACCCATCCAGTGAGTCTTGCCCTCTCCAATATGGCGGATGCGTTGACGTAGAGCCCAAGCTAACATCCGCGGCTAATACTTCCCTTACTTTTTTCCAACCTAATCTATACTATCAGTGATAACATAAGCTTACAGGAATACAGACATTTGCATTGCGACCGTGTATTTCTTTCCTAAACCAGGGAACGGTTTATAAACTTTTATTACGCTTTGTTGGAAAATTCCACTGCTTGTACAGTAGGTTTCCAGATACAGTACTGAAACTATGAGTCAATGTGTGTGTGTGTGTGTGTGTGTGTGTGTGGTTCCCCAGGCAACAAAACAAGACTGACGTCTGCGTAAACTGACCGCACAAACTGTATGTAATATGACGCTTCATTAAATGACATCCGTTCCCTGAACAGTTTTCCCACCATTTTCTGCTCAAATATGGCGCCGATGCTGATCTGAGATCAGGCACTCGATCTTACGCGCGCTATGGTGGGTAATCCCCAGTATCGCATGTTCGGTTCCATGAAAAAGATTGGCCAGTCGTTGCATGACTCTATTGGTTGATTCTTCTGTCAATCACATCCTGTCGTTAAAAAAAACTCCCGACAGCCTATTGGCCAATTGACACTCAGCTCACTTTTAACTTACATTCTGATTGGTTTCATTTTCTGTCAATCACATTAGAGCTCATCCCTCATCCGGGCATCTCAGCTGTTCCGGCTGTCGATTCTGTTGGTAAGGCCGGTAGGGGGTAGAACTCGGCCTAGTCGGTTATACGCTGCTGGGTCCACTGAGTGCCTTAGCGTCTGATTTTCTCACCTCGACGCTGTATTTTTACAAAAACAGTTAACTTTTAAGGAGTTCGAGTATCGTGAATGGCTTATATCGTTTGTAGAAGGATAGTTTTTGCTGGACCTCAAAGAAGAAATTTGACCCTTATTACCAAACTCCATTTTCCTTCCAGCTGCGTCAAATGAATTCCGTCTAAACAACGAGGTCTTTTTAGGACACCTGACATTTCAAAAAGGTATTTGTTTGCTTCACATTTACTTTAAAACTGTCACGTTTCCACAATAGTTTGCGCTGGCTGTTTATGAAATAACGCAATAACGTTGCCGCATGTTTAGACCTTGGGCTGCGTTCCAAATCGATATATGCTCCCTTTAAATATGGACTACGTGAAAAGGAAAAATAATTGCTTCCAGTGCCCTTGTTAGTGCCGTATGTATCCGATTGGTACACGTCCGATCATGTAGCGAGTATTGATTATTGCTTGTTTCCATGGTGTTATTGCAGCACTGTAGATGAGTGTAAACTAAAAATATTTTCCAGGTTTGTCTTCTCGTATTGTCACAGATAATGAAATTATTTGTTTAATTGCAAATAGTAATTCAGATTTTGTTTAGTGCACTGGATGTAAGGAATCGAATCCCAAAATGACTCTTTAAATTAATGAGTGCACATCATGTGTCAAATTATTTAGTGTCGTTTTATTGTAACATTTAATGTAACTCAAATAATTCAGTACAAATTCAAATGCTGTAAAAGGCTCGACAATGAAGGTCAACATTTCTGAAAAGTTTTTATGACGTCATTGTTGAGGATCGTTATATGACATTAGTACACCTGAGCACTTTGTGCATTTTAGGAATTCTTTGTTTTTTCTTTGTTTTCCCCCAGAAAATGCTTATATCATAAAACTACAGGTAGCATATTTTAAGTCAATTTTGATTATTTCTGGTGAAATTATTTAAAGAAGTGAAAATGAGCTTGCAGAGTGTCTTCTGTAATGACAAACAAAGCAGTTTCCTTACTTTTACTTTGCATGTATTTAACATTCATGAAATAGCAGACATGGCTTTCAGTTTGGCTCTGAGCTATGTGAGTCTGTTACCAAATTAGCAAGCAGCAATCTGACAGACACACGTGTGCACGTGTCCAAGTTATTTGGTGTCGTGTGACGTTGCGACACATCACCACAGCAGTGTTTTATCCCCTGTGAGAAACTGAATGACCCTCAGCTGATTTATTCCTTTCTGTCTTTTCCACTCCTGACTTTTTGTTGAATATAGGTCTGACTGTGTGTGTTGTCTTTTTATGTTTTGGCAGGACGGCGCGTGCGGTGAGACCACCATCATCATGGCTGTCTTCAGCTCCCAGGTGCTGCTCGCAGTCACCAGATCGAGGTGAGGTCTGCTTCCATTTCAGAGATGTAATGAATTTCGACGTGTGACGATAAACACGCTCTCAGTGTTATGTCGTTAGGGAGGTGATAAGGAGGTGAGGTGACTCGGTGTGTAGCTATTATGTGTTCTAATCTGAGCTCAAATTTGCGTTTACAATGACGCCGTTTGGCAGACGCCCTTGTCCGGAGTAACTTGGGTTGATCTCATTTATACAGCTGAGCAGGTGGGGGAACTGCATCGTGGGTATCAGTGCGCAGCGTAGCATGGTGGTTTAAGCTGGGATTTAAACCTGCAACCTTCTACCCAATAGTGCAATCTAAGATGCACTGAGCTACCACTTCACTCTGAAAACAACACGGGATCTGTTTCCGTGTGCTTTTTAAGGGCACTTGTTTTCATCTTTTTTTTTATTTTTAAACAAATCACAGCGGTCTTCACCTAAACGATTAATAAATGAAACCTGGAGCAGTAATGAGATTTTTATTTTATTTTTTAAGTGTTCATAAGCATACATCAGGGCTTAGTAATTTCTCGTGATGAAAGGCTGCACAGGGTACCTAAATGACGTGCTCATTAACTTCAAAACATCCCTGACTTGCTGAACTAGAGTGAACTTGTTATTTTTATTATTATTGTATAAGTAGAAAGTCAGTTTGCATTGGGGTATCTGATAAATGGTGTTACTGCCTTTGCTAGTAATGTCTGAGAAGTTTAATAAAGAAAAGGTGGTGTATTTAAAAATATGTATTTTTAACGCTGCATTAGTTTGTGTTGTGAAGTGCGAGTTCCTTTCAAACTCAAAACTGTCAATAATTTAAACTTTATTTTGATACAGCAGTCAAACATGATCTCAAAACATTTTTAGGCTTCACTACTAAAGGGATATCGTTTTGGTTTGTGTTTGTCATCTTTCATTTAAAAAAAGCAACAAAACTGCAGTAGAGTTTAAGCAATTGCTGAGAGAGATTTATGAGCTTTTTGTAATTACATAACGGCTGACAAAATGTATATTGGCTGTGTTGCACAGCGGATCAAGACCGTTGTATTGTTGTCCGCAAATTTAGCTAATTTATTTATTGCACAAGATAGATAGATAGATAGATCGATAGATAGATACTCTATCGAAATTCCAAATTTTATGTCACTGAGTAATAGAAATGTAATAGAAAAATTGTACTTGTATATGTAGACATTTTATTATGATATTTTGCTAGTGTTGTAAAACAAGCTGGTTGTTTTCTTTTAACACAGGGGTGTTGTTTGATCTTTGCTTTTACTTTTGGATTTACTTTCAGTTTCGTGTTGTTTAGGGGATTGCCACACGTTTTTAATAGTACCTAGTGTTATAAGATGACTGAATGGTGGGGTGTGTTAAAAACAAAACAAACAAAAAAAAACATGTAAATATTAGAGGTTTATTGTGATTCTTTTGTGTGGTGATTCTTTTGTATTGTTGCCCTCACTCCTAAATTTTTATTTATCTATTTGTAAAACTATTATAAATGCATTTGAGGTGGTAAACTGTTTCCATTTCTCTGTAAACGTACAGGTGGCTCTAAACTGTACCACAGCTTCCTGTGTGGTAGAAGTGAGGCGTTTGCAAAGTTTGTTTAGAATTGTAACAAAAATTTTTTTTTTGAATATTTACAAAATGATACTTACAGAATCGCAATACAGATCGAACCTGCACCTCGGTGTTGTGATATCATATGGGGTGATCCCTGGTGATTCCCATCTCTAGTCAATGTGTAAATATAGCTGTGCTGTATTATAGCTGTGTTACTCGATTATGCGATGTATCTGATTTTTATTCATTTATTTTTTTGATCAGCTGATGGGTCTTTTTTTGTTTGTTTTCTATTCATAATCGATTCTCATATTTCGAGCTGTTCAGGTAAACTCTCTAAAATTGACAAATTTCTGGAAAATATCTATAGAAAGTGTACATTACATGTAGGCATTTAGCAGACGACCCTTATCCAGAGCAACTTAGATTTTTTTCATCTCATTATACATCTGAGCTGTTGAGGGTTAAGTGCCTTGCTCAATGGCCCAACAGGGACAACTTGATGGTCGTGGGATTTGAACCTGGGACCTTCCTGAACTGTAGTCCAAAGCCTTAACCACTGAGCTACCACTGACCTGCTTGCATTTCCTGTGTTTTTGTGGGAATATTTATTTTTCTTCTAATTTTAGGTTTATTGATGGTTGGTGCATCAGTGCCACCTTTTGGACTGGAGTTTGGTGTAGAAGATTTTCAGGGAAAAAAAAGATAATTGCTTTGTACATGACATTGAAATCACCCTCAACACGAGTTACACAGCATTTTAGTGTTAGTAAAAATACTTTTAGTGTGTTTAACATTTCAAAACCTGTAAGAAATATAGCTGTTTGAGAAAAATCTGACAAACTAGTACTATTATACAGATTCCATTTTTTTCTTATGAAATGTGACTTAGATAAAAGTTTGGCCTCAGTTTAAATTTCTGCGATATGGTTTAAAAATTTGTTAAATTAAATGTAACCCAATGCAGCCATCAGTCTTATTAAAGTATCTTATCAGAAGTGTTTGCTAAAGAAAGTCTATAATTGATTGTTTTTTGTGTCTTAACTTGTCGCATGTTTTATCTTCTCCTCAGGGGATCGTACTTGCTCTCCAAACGACCACCCTGCTCCCCTCTCTCGTTGTCCTGCATCCGGTATCACATCGGCACGTTGGAGCTCTCGTCCCACAGTGCCCCCAGACCCCTCTACCTTCACATCTCACCCACCACCAGCCCACAGACCTTCTACACCCCCGCTCGGACCCTTCACTCCTCCTGCACATGGCTCCAGGAAGTAAAGAACACGCCCTCTAATGGTGAAGATGTGAAGGGTGACGTCGTTCCAGAACCCACCAAAGCAGTTGCTCGTAAGTCTCTGGGCCAGAGAGTGCTGGACGAGCTGAAGCATTACTACCACGGCTTCCGGCTGCTGGGAATCGACACGAAGATCGCCGCGCGCATGGTGTGGAGGCTCCTGCATGGACAACAGCTCACACGCAGGGAGCGGAGGCGGGTACGTTCAGGGGAATTTACACACACTGTGGCAGAGTTTCATTACAGACAGACACACAGTGCTAAGCTCTCGATTTTCTGAGCGTTTGTAGGGCAATATATGATTTAACAATGACTGCATTCAATACTAAAATCTCGTGGAGTTGGTTTCGCATTTACATCATGCTTTAAGTTAACGTAGCAGCTAATGCAAAGCTGTTTCTCGCCCTCCCCTTTGCAGCTGATGAGGACGTGTGCGGATCTGTTCCGGCTTGTCCCTTTCATGGTATTCATCATTGTCCCCTTCATGGAGTTCCTGCTTCCTGTTTTCCTAAAGCTCTTCCCTGAAATGCTGCCCTCTACTTTCGAAACGGAGTCCAAGAAGGCAAGTAAAAATAACCTGATCTGTTCCTATTTGTGTCCGTCTCTCTTTCTGAACGAAGAACACACTATGCTGCCTAAAATGATGTGATCTCAGGCAGCCTCCTGCTGAACGATACGATACGTTTGTTTATTTTAAACTAATTACAGAAAGAGGTGACTGTGCTACAGTGCATTGACTCTTCAAATCTTTATTGGCTCAAGTTTGTTTTAAGCTTCAAGCCGGAGCATTTAGAGGTTGAGTTTATAACTTTAATCGTCACTACAGGAGGAGAAGCAGAAGAAGGGACTCGCAGCTAAACTGGAGTTGGCAAAGTTTCTGCAGGAGACGATCGCTGAGATGGCCCGCAGGAACAAAGCAGCTGTGGGAGGAGATGAGACGCAGCAGTTCTCCACTTATGTCCAGCAGGTACGAGGAAGTAAATCGAGATGAAGTTGTTTTCTTAAAATCTGTAGTACAATAAAGTAAAAGTTTTAGAAGTTGCACCATGCTACAAATAAGGTTTTTACTCACACATGAAGTTGGATCTGTGTGAATTATTATTTTTGTTTTTATGTTGTCCATCAAATTCATTATACAGTTATGATGGCTATAAATTTTTAAGCACTTTTCCAAGTTTATAAAAACCTTTTTGGTACTTGTGTAGTTTATAATTTTTTTTCCTTACATCTGTGCGATTTAAATAGCTCATGCATCTGTCTTTGCTTATACTGTGACACCATACACTTTTTAAAAGTATTTTTTATATTACACCCAAAGCATTATCCAAAAAAACAATCAAATGCTTTATACCTTTCACAGATTTAAAACCAATTTTAAATGAATACATCAAAAATAAATGGCAATCAGAATGGGACCAATGCTTAAATAATAAACTGAATGAAATAAACCCAGATGTTGAATCGAGACATAGATTTCCTTTTAAAATCGTTGGATCAAGTGACTTGTACAAGATGCAGGATAGGACACTCAAAAGCCACACACACATTTTTACTGTCAAGAGAAAATCCACCACAATGTTTATCACGCAGAACCCTTCTGTCCATTAAATATATTTTATTTGACTGTAACTCTTTTAAGGAACTTGCTTCATTTTGTTGACACTTTAAAAAAAAGTTTTTAAACAAATCTAGTTTTAAATTTCATTTTAAACATTTTATCTAGTTTAAATATTGAATAACAAAAATGACTCTCGCCATGAATGTAGCCATAGAAGCTGGCATGGCATTAAGAAAGAAAGAACCTAAACGTGATTTCTGCCTGCGCATAAAGAAACCCTGTATCACCCTCTGGTTGTTCTGGTCCAGGTGAGACACACGGGCGAGCAGCCCACCACGAAAGACATTGTGAAATTCTCCAAGCTTTTCGAGGACGAATTGACGCTGGAGCATTTGGAGCGCCCCCAGCTGGTGGCTCTGTGTAAGCTGCTGGAGCTGCAGCCCATCGGCACCAACAACCTGCTGCGCTTTCAGCTCATGCTGCAGCTGCGCAACATCAGAGTCGACGACGAGGTAACGAACAACTCCGCCTGTGAATGGGGCAGGATGTCCTGTAACGTTGTTAATAAATGGGACAATCTGATCATTTTGGTTCATACATGTATATGATAGTGACAATTATTAAAAGCACTGTACAACTAAAATTGAATTGAATAAAGCATCTTGTTCCTGTGTCCTACTCTCACCTCTATGTTTAGATGATCTCTAAGGAAGGAGTCTCAGCAATGACCGTAACGGAGCTTCAGGCTGCGTGTAGGAGTCGAGGGATGAGGTCACTCGGTCTCTCGACAGATCAGCTACGGCTACAACTCCAACAGGTACGTCATCGTAAAGCGCAGTACCTCTGTACAAAAAGTGACCGGCAGTAGGTCATGTATGCGTCAGTAATGAATGCACTAGGAGCAATTTTATTTATTTACTTATTTTGGAATGGATCCACACTACATTTAATTTCAAACTCTGAACTGTTTACACCTAATAAAGATGCATTAATGCCATTCTGTGTTGTGCGTTACAGTGGCTTGATCTTCACTTGAAGGAAAATGTCCCTCCATCTTTGCTGCTGCTTTCCAGAGCCATGTACCTGACGGACCTCATACCAAAAGCTCCTGTTATTCCTCCCGTGCCCAAACTGGAGGTGCGTAGGTTTTAAAAAGCATGCAAAAAAAGTTTTTAGACCCTTTCAGATTTTTCACAGCTTGTTGCATTTCACACTAAATTCAAATCTTTTTTGAAGATTGTGAGATTTGTCATTGTTTAAAAAGATTCAAATGTCCCATTTCCCTAAGTATTCAGATCCATCACCTAGTACACTGAAACCTCGGATTGCGAGTAACGCGGTTTGCGAGTGTTCCGCAAAACGAGCAAAGATTTTTAATAAATTTTGACTTGAAAAACGAACAAGTCTTGGTTTACGAGTACCAAGTGTCATGTATCACGCATGCGCTTCTTGTTTTGACGCCGAGCGTCACATGAGCCAACGGTTTTTCTCTCTCTTGCGTTGCGGAATTGTGGGTAATCGTCTCCCCTGCTGGGTCTTAGTGCTCATCTCTTACTGGTATAATCCACATTTGTGCACGCGTGTACTGTTTACTATAACATTGTGTCCACGTGTGTGCGTGTAAAACATATTTTATTTTGTGTCTGTATGCTTGTGTGTACAGTGCACATGACTAAAGCAAAAGCAAGTCTCATTAGAGAGGTTAAAAATCCATTGTCTCTCTCTGTATCAGCCTGCTCTTTGTGTCTGTGTGCGCGCGTCATGGGACACCGTGCCACACACGCACTCTTTCTCTCTGCTTTACACAGAAACACTGCTCTGTCGCGATTCTTTTCAAAGGTAAAGTGCAGGTTAATGCGTTTTATTTTTACTTTACATCAGTGATTCAGTTAGTGTGTCGCTCAATTGAGTGTCATTAGAGAGATTTCTTGTATATTTTTCCTATAAAACAGTGTTTCCATTGTGTGCGCGCGTGTGTGAAAAGAGTGGAGGAAGGGTAACTGTAAGACGAGAAGGAGCCTTCCTTTAGATTTGCACACACATACACAGCGCTTGCGCGCACAAACTTATCTTTCGGGATTTATTTTCACTTTTTTTTTAAGGTAAGGTTAATTTTTTTATTTTTAGTTAATATTTTGTGTTAATTCCTTTATGTATTTATTTTTTTGGGCAGTGGAACGAATAATTTGAGTTTTCATTATTTCTTATGGAAAAATTCAATTTGAGTTACGAGTGTTTTTAAATACGAGCCTGCTTCTGGAACGAATTATGCTCGTAATCCAAGGTTCCACTGTAATTGGTTGAAACAGCGTTTGGCAGCGATGACATTCTCAGGTCTGATTGTGAATTGTGAAGCTTGTCACAACTTTCTTTCAGAAGTTTCTTTTTTCTTGGCGGAATTGTTCAAGCTCAAGATGTCGGTACACAACGTCATGTTCTGGTCTCTCTGGACACTGGAGACGCTTTATTACCCCTTTTCCACCAAAGTGAACCGGGATGCTAATTCATGTCTGGTGCCAGTGCCGGTTCAGAGCCAGTTCGATAGTGAACCTCTGGTCCGGACTCTGGCTTGGCCACTCCATGACCTTCATACTGTTGTCGTGAAGACACTCCTGTGTTTGCATAGCGTGATGCTTTGGGTCGTTTTCTGGTTGAAATGATAAACCGTCGCCCCAGCATGAGATCCTGAAAATTAAGATTTTTACTCTAAATATAGCTCTTTATTTTTCTGCATCCATTTTTCCAGTGTTTTAAGATTAATAAATTATTTTGTGTTTTACATCAATGATATATATATATATATATTTTTTTTTTTCCCCCGCATATCCAAGTTGGGGTCAGGGGACTGGGCCTGGGGAATTGTCATCT
The DNA here is from genome assembly GCA_028565755.1 of Dinotopterus cunningtoni. NCBI lineage: Eukaryota > Metazoa > Chordata > Actinopteri > Siluriformes > Clariidae > Dinotopterus > Dinotopterus cunningtoni. The sequence goes on from JAOTRS010000008.1 coordinate 92,323, forward strand.
GCCCACTGGATTTTGCTTCTCATAGTCTGAGAGTTTACTATTTTACTGTTTTGTTTTTTTTTTGTTTTTTTTTTTTCGTCCAGATGTAGCTTGGATCTAATCTCTGATACTCAGTTTTTTTTGGTCTGGGAATGCCAGGAATCTGCTTACACACACAAACAATTGATGAGATGTTTCTAAGATCAGCTGAATGTTATGTAACGTGTGTGTGTGTGTGTGTGTAATAGAAGTCTCCTGTTGAGAGTGAAGCAAAGTCCGTTTCCTCTCCTGTGGAAATGCTGATTGACTCCGCCCCCGTCATCAAGGACAAGAAGGTTAGTGAGTTCTTTTCAGTATTTGTAAAAGGATTCTCTTTGCAAATTTCACAGTGATTATTATTATTATTATATACTTTATATAAAGTTTGACCTGCAAGTGCGCCCTCTTGTGGTGCATAATGTATAAGATCTGTAAGTTCTGGAGTATTATTAAAAGCCTTAATTGACTAGATTTCTTTTTCCAAAACAACACCAAATTCGTCAGTTAATACATTTTTATTTGGTTGAATTTTGAATACCAATTAATCTGTTACTAATTACTCATTAACAGTTGTCAATAACTGTGAGACAAGCAGCATTTATTTATTTATTTTAGTTGAATTTATTCAATTCAGTATGTTTTTAATTATTTGGGCTTTAATAGTTTCTCATGTAATTAATGTCTTGGGATTGTGCCACTAGAACTGTAAGTAAAACTTTGAATGAGAAACATGTTTCTTGTTCTTAGTAATGAGTAATTGATTATTGATTTAACAATTGACTTGTAGAGAGATGTGCGAAATTTGTGACCATAGTCTAGAGCAGGGGTTGGCAACCTTAAAACACTCAAAGGTTTCCCACAGAAAAGAAAATTTTGACATCTTAAATGAAAACACATGGTTTTTTTTAATTTATTTATTATTTTTTACTTTTGTTATGTATAAAAAAAGCTATAATGTGTTGCATTTATGAAATCAATTAATTGCTACAGAGAAAACAAAATTTTATTTCTGCATGCAACAAAAACATTTTGAACTCAGTGGAAAAAAAAAACGGTGGATTGAAGGTTACTTTCAAACAAAATACTCAGTCAATTTGTGTTTTTTAAATGAAGTGCCGAACTTAAACTATCCACATGCAGCAAACCAGTAATGGTGTCTGCTTCTGAGCGCCGTTATCATTTTTGTCGCGCATGCAGTCAGCGGTCAACCTGAATAAAGAAAAAAGAAAAAAAGGACCATTTTATATAACCTGTGTGCTGGCGGTTGTGACATTTTTTTTGAGCAACAAATGTTACAAGATCACCATATTTAATCTTCAAATTTAGAATTACATTTAAATAACTAATGAAATAAAATAAATTTAAATAAAATACTCATTATTTATTATTCAAAGCCACAGAGACCCGCAGCAGAGGGATGAAAGAGCCACATGCAGCTCCGCACTCGCGGCTCTGCACTCCCCTAGTCTAGAATGTGTAATATTTAAAGTGTTGTATGCATTTCAGTGTCATTATGTTAATCTAATCTGTTTTAATGCTGTTTTTTTCTGTGCATCTCAGGCAGAGGAACTGGCAGATAAACAGCGTGAGTTGGAAATGCCATCTCCAGAAGCTCAGTTAATCCATGTAAGTGTGTCTGTGTGTGTGTGTTGTGTTGCTTAAATGAAGCAACAAAACATGCCGTGAACTGATTAAGTCTCCCAAAATCTACACAATCCACTTTCTGTGATGTAACCAAAGTTGCTAATTCTGCCGCACCCTGCTGGAAGAGGACGGCAGTAGAATCAGAGCTAAACAGTACTCATCATTACAAAGGCACAAAGCAAACCAAATTTTTTTTACAAAATCTTTTAGTCACATGACCAGTAGCCTTCCAAATCTCCTCATTACCACTGAAGCCCTTGAATTACACACCACACACATGCACCGAGTTAGAGCTGTTTAAAAAAAGCTAGGAAATGCAGTTAATTGGATACAGCTGCTGTGTAGCTGCTCATCCCTGTTTTTGTTTTTTTTCTTTCTGTCAGGCGAAAGGAGCAGAACTGGCGCAGAAATCCAAGATCAGTGCTAATGGACTTTGATGGACGACTTCTGAAAAATTCTCTCACTTTCTTTTCCTGTCTCTATGAAAACACAGACACGCGCACACACACATACACACTCCAGAATCTCAGCGATGGACTCTGAAGCACCTGTGCCCTTTTCTTGTGCAGATGTTTACAAATAAATAGAGAAATAGAACGTGAGGTGAGGGTCAGAGAGAGGTGCTTATGAACATACAGCTACAGGTTAATTTTCCGTTTTTAGCATGTATATTTGTAAATAAAGTGTAAAATATTGCTGCCCCATTAATATTATTATTAATTTTATTATGAAGACTCGCTCCTCTGTCAGATGCTCGGCCTTGCCGTATGTAACCTACGCAGCCGAGAATCAGTTTGTTTTTATTTTGCGTGCCGGAGTGAAGGCAAGTCGTGTTTCATTTCTTTTATGGACGGAACCTCAAGTTGACTCAAGTTATATGAAATCTTCAGGCATTGTAAAATGAAATAAACATGGCTTTAGTCGTGCACTCGGCTTTTCAGAGTGTCACAGTTAAGTGTGATGGTAAAGGATTTATATTTTGTAGCAGAAACTAAGCAGCTGTCTTTTTCACTATGTAAAGCTCAGTGTTTGTACTTTACCTGAAGTATACCGTATACTGTATGTTTAGTATGGATGTAAAAAAGATTGGAGACAAAGCCCTAATCAGGAGTCTGCTAAGACGTAATGGACCTGGGGAAATTGCAAATGTGTTTTGAAAAAGCTTTAAGACATTGGTTACAGATTTTGTTCTCAAATAAAGATAAAAACTTCTAAACCTATGACATAACAATCAATGCACAAAACACAGCAGTTCAGAATAACTGTGCAATCTATATATTTGTATATCTGTCTATGCCTGTATAGAAGTATATAGATGTACATGATATAAAAAACATTATTCAGTATTTCTACGGTATTCATAAAACAATGTTTTATCATCATTTAGAATCATGATGTAGGTATAAAAGCATTTTTATGATTTGAAATCAAAAACTACATACCGTTGACCACCCAGTTAACCCGAGAAACTTCCCAGTAAGCTGGAACCAATCCAACAGAGCTGTTTTTTTAGACAAGTTTATTTTTTTGCTGTTCATTGTTCTATTTTTTTTTTGTAAACCAAGCCTGTTTCAGCATTTATTAGAGCCATCGTTTTCAGTTAG
>JAOTRS010000008.1:129697-140498 GCA_028565755.1 Dinotopterus cunningtoni
ACTCAAGTAAAAGTAAAACGTATGGTGCATTAACACTACCCACACAAGTAAATTTTTTTCAAAAAGTTACTCAAGTAAATGTAACGGAGTAAATGTAACTCGTTACTACCCACCTCTGGTAGTAATAAATATATAATGATTAAATATGTTTTTTTTTTTTGTTTTTTGTCTTTTTTTCTACTGGCTTCTCCTGCTTAACACTGAACAATATTAACACTATATTAACAGTACACTGATGTTATCCATTTAACATTTGAATTCTTCTGAAGCCTATAACTGCAGCACTGCACCATTTAACATTTACTATACTGTAATTATAATGAAACTAATATTCATCTAGTGCACACAAGCAATCATAAACATTGAATACAAATGCAACCACTGGAATATTGACAGTAATAATGAAGCATAAAAACAAGAAAATTTTGCATGAGTGGGATAATTTTTGTTTTTGTTTAAATAAAGTAAGGGGGCCAACAAGCACTATTTAAGACTTAGCATTTCTGATATTTTTATGATATTTTTATCAGACATAATTATCTGATTTATTTAATTTTTTTTCTGTTTGTTTTTTCATTGTTTGGTTGTGATGGCGAGTTCAGCCGGTTGTGACCATGTGATTTCCAGCATGCCTGTATCCATTATGAGCCCCAACTGGCCAGATAAATATCCCAATAAGAAGGTGTGCACTTGGGCCCTAACCACTACACCAGGCCACCGAATCAAACTGGTAGGTCCATGTTTCCTGTTCATTTTCCTACTAGTGTTGTAATTCCTAAGCCAGATGACACTCTCTGTCAAAGACCATGAAGTCTTAAAAATATCAAAGAAATTCAGCGGGTAGGATAAATTTTCCAAATTTGCATATAGCACTAATTTCCTATCATGCACATGATCACCCACTCACTAGATCCAGTGAGATTTATTACTTTGTTCAATCAGATTGTACAGATATCACCTACTGACTACGTTGTCACTGCCTTTGTCGGGTTGGTATAAATACCAGGACATGCACGGTGCTTTTCATCATGAAGTCATGGTGTGAGAAATTGGATCAGTATTCATACTCATTTCTCAGAATATGACATGTTTGCACTGATAACCCGCTGCATGCGCGCCATAAACCTGGTAGGCACTAGAAGAATGTAACATGAACTTAATGCAGTCATAGCTGGCATGTTTCTCAAGTTATTACTGCATTCACCAAATTTTTTGCAGATGTAGTGGGAATGTGGCTCAGTTTCATTTCTGCCAGAGACTGAACAAAAGAACCCTAGCCTTTTCTGTCATGTGATTTTTGATTACAGGGTGGCTCACCTTTTTCTACAGGTCAACAGGAAGTGTCATGATGTAGTTATAAACCATAATATGAGGGATATTCAAGTCAAACTGGGACTTACAACTGGGAATTTCTTTTCAGTGAAGGCGTGAAATCAATGGACACTAACAGAAGACTTTAAGCAAAAACATTTAAATGGTGCAAACGTTTTAAAGAACCCCAAACACCCGTGAATGATGATCCTGAATGATGGGGCTCAGAGCCCACATCTTGTGAACGTTCAGCCAGTGGAACATCTGACCATTGAAAATTATTGGATAACTTGTTGCCAACTTGCAGAAGAGACACATCTCTCTGTGGGGAGTGTCATTCATCATTATCATTAACACAATACACAAACTTGGGTGGAAAATATTTCCACATCATCAAACAGTCCTGACCTTGCTCCAAGCCATTTCAACATGCTTGGGCCATGGAGTTCCTGGAGGCCAGCTTTTCAGACGTGAAGCGAGCAGTCTGAACATGGCTCCGGCGTACTGAGTAAACTTTCTACCTTGATGGTATCCAAGCACTAGTGAAACACTGGGATAAGTGCATTAGTGTAGCAGGGGATTATAAAGTGAGTTTTTACTCTTTAAATGAGTTTTGTTATTCTGCACAATTATCAATCAAGTCCTGATTTGACTTGAACACCCCTCGTATAACTTTAAGCAGGTTCTGAAAATATAGTCTAGCTTCCTGGCACCATTTTACTATATATGGATTTTCTTTATTTAGGCCTTTAATGAGATCGACATGGAGAGCCATCTTGAATGTTCCTACGATCATCTGGATGTTTATAACGGCCCCGACGATGCCTCACCCAGATTGGGCCGTTTTTGTGGAAGCAAAAAACCACCACCTGTTATTTCCAGTGCCAATAAGATGTTTCTTCAGTTTTTCTCTGATAATTCAGTACAGAAACGAGGCTTCGAGGTGTCTTTTACAACAGGTATATGATTTCTTAAACCAAAATGTTCTTAAGGAGCAAAGTCCTTCAAATCACTATTAAAGTTTGTTTTAAAATGACACTTTATTTCATTACTAAATGGGTTTAGTTTAGAATGTAATACCCATTTGTCTGGCTCTCCCATGAAATTGGCTCTTATGAAGACCATCCGAGGGAAACAAGACCAAAAAACTTAAAAGTTCATTTAGAGTTACCAGCCTCAGAAATCACCAATTAACAAACAGTACCTCAGATTAGAGCCGTTGTGAAGGCTTTACAGAGGATAAGTAGCAGATGCATCTCAATATCAACTGTTTAAAAGAGATTATTACATATTTTGGATGCCTTCAGCATTGTTTTACAGTGTAGAAAGAAATAAAAATCAGGAAAGACAATGGAATTAGACGATGTGTCTAAACTTTTTATTGCAAATGGTGACATTTTTGGGTGTGTACAATACTGCATGACAGAAAATTACACAATGAGAAACAACTACTAAATGCTAGCTTAACCAAAATGTAAAATCTTATTATTATTATTTTTTTTTTATTTTTATTTTTTTATGTTGCCATAAATGAATACATTAGAACCACAAGTTAATATATTGAAACCATAAGCTAAGTATATTGTAGCCATGAATTAGGTAACTTTAGCCCATTATGATTTGGAAACGTCTTACTTAACTCATGGCCTTCAGTTACATATTTGGCACAAAATTGCAAAACAAACCTTTTCTTGGCAGCACAACAGAATTATGCAATATACTGTAACATATTTTTATTGTTTTTATTTTTATAACAGATAAACAGATCATCACATTTATATTTCTTCTAGCTTATAAAAAAAAGAAAAAAAGATAAGCTTATAATTTATTAATGATACCAATATAAACTTTGACCTCATTTCTTTTGCGTACAAGAACCCAAAACAAATTTCACATGTAACAAATTCAACATCTTGCATTATTTTTTAGAAATCTGTCTTTTTTTTTTTTCTTTTCTGCTCTGAAGAGTGTGGTGGAGCTCTGAAGGCTGAGGTGGAGCCGGGAGATCTGTACTCACACGCTCAGTTTGGTGATAATAACTACAGCGCTGCCGAGGAGTGCGAGTGGGTAATTTCAGCCGAGAAAGGATTTGGAGTTAAGCTCATCTTCATCATCTTTGATTTGGAGGATGAGGCAGAGTGCACCTATGATTACCTGGAGCTGTTTGATGGAGCTGACACTAAAGCGCCTTGCCTTGGGCGATACTGTGGATCTGGGGTGAGGATTTTATTCATCTCTGTCTTCCTAAAATTCCCCAGGTCAATATAAAATCCACCAATATCCCTCTAAACCCTTTATGTCTATAAAAATAGTAAAACATTAGTCTCACCATCAACCCCCCTCAACAGTCTCACCCAGGTTACCTGAAACTCTCTTTAAAAACCTCCAATAAATTCCCCAATGACGTCTATCTCCTTAATACTTCTGATCTAATTCTCTCTTAACATCCTGCTAAAAACACTGATCTTATAACGTAAATCCTCACAAAACTCCCGAGCTGTCAGAGGATGATGGAGGTAAGGATGCAAATGAGGCCATGGTTTTATTTAACACATCTAAATTATAGAACTCGATATAAGAACAGAAACAATGTTGGAAACTCATGCTAATGCTAAAACTTTTAACTAGCAATCAGCATTAGCATTCACAAATGCAACAGTGAACTTACTAGTTGCTTACTAATCTAACTTTATATATCTATGTAACAAAAAAATGAATAAATAAAAAGTTTAATGCCATCAGGATCACATTCTTAGAAGAAGAAAAAAAGAAAGAAAAGCAGAAAACAGATCAAAGCATGCAGTTGTTATCTCTTTATTTATTAATTTTATGTACTTGGCAAAATACAAGCCAGTGTAATTTATGTCTAACCTGCCAGGGCGCCATACACATGGAGTCGCTGCCCGAGGGGGTAAAATCATGTAGCACAGCACTAGAGCAAAAATTACAGCAAAAGTCAAGACACATAACAGAGGTTAAAGCTGTGCAATCAGGCCAAGCAGTCTGTAATAACTGACAGGTACACTGTGATTATTCGTGCTACATAACGTAAAGAGTGTTGACTTTCCTACACTTCACTGAAAGAAATATACTTTAACAATATACTTTATATATTTTGTCACTGCAGCCTCCAGATGAGATTTACTCAGCTGGTGATGCCATCGTCATCAAGTTCCACACAGACGATACCATCAGTAAAAAAGGATTTCACATCCAATACACCAGCATTAAATTTCAAGACACACTTCACACCAGTAACACCAGTAAGTGACTGAGTGCAGTGTTCTGGGGCTTTTTCCTCCCATGAACTGGCCCACCATAAACTTTAGTTATTATTTTTTTTGTTTGTCTGTTTGTGGAAATCTTTCTACGTTGCCAAGAAGAAGGTGTACAAGGAGACTTTTTTTTTTTTTACGTTTCAGGAAATATGAAGTACCTCAATTAGCAGGATGTTATGACTTGACTAAGAACAAGCTAACAAGTGATCAAAGCTCATAGTATCCAAAATGCTTACTGGAACCATTACACGTTTACGTCAAACGGACTTTCTGCCAGTGTGATATTTATAGACAACTAAAAAAAAGGGATGAGCTAAAACCTATAGTATTGTCCATCTTGGTCTTTCTCAACACATACTTTAGTATCACTCAATACCAAAAACAGCCATGTAGCAGACGAACGCTAATGTCAGGTCTTTTGATCATTTTCTTTGTGTATCAAAATTACATTTGATAATTTAATTAGATTATTATACTACCTGAACCAGACACTATCACACATGATAATTTTGTTCATGTAGACGAGATGCTGCTAAACTGGAAGCTTTAAGCGTTCCTTGCTTTCTAACCTTGTAGCACCACTGCAAACCTAAAAAACAAAAAAACACACCAAAAGTTAATTTCATGCACCAGACATGTCTAAGTTAATTGATTATGTTTATGGTAAATATAAAGTTCTCAATTGCCCCAGTACTTATTTTATTAACTTATTTATGTATCTTTTGGATTTGTCATTAAAGTTTTGTCATTAAAATGGAAAAATTCTGGAACTTGGGTGATGAGTTAAAATGATTAATAAAAAATTTCCAAGATCATGTCTGTCTTTATTGTGTCTTTTTGAAATCAAAAAGTGATTTTTGCTTGTTGCTTACTTGTTGCATAATCTGTGAACTGGCTTTCTTTGGGATTAATATGGTTCCATCCATCCATGGAGTCTGAAACCACCTGAAACATGGACTATAAATAGACAAACTAATCAAAGTAAGCAAAGTGTCTGTGTATACAACTGAGACAATGTGACTGTGACAGGTGATGTGCAATGGATACTGGGAACTAAAGTCCAGGACAAATCCCAACATAAGAGTCCTACTGAACACAAACACGAGACCACTCAGGGAAACCATGACAATCCTGTCCGAATCAGGGTTTAGCTGAGTGAACTGCATTCTTTAGTCTGTTGTTTCCTTTCAAGTTCTTAAACAAGCTTTGTGTGTCTTTCTGATCAGGCTTTTACAGGTTTTAAAAAAGAGCTGAAGTAATTACTTTGGGATCCTGGTCATACAGACCGTCTATCCCCCTTACTGTTTAACAGTGGGACTGTAGATGTGCTTTTGTAGTTACACTACAGCAAGTCTGCTCTTTTATGCTTTGTATGTCTTTTAAACTAAACTGGATGTTGTATTGTGGTGGCAATGTCATCTTCTGTACCTAAACATTTTTACGTTTAGCTATCGTTTATTCGATATTTAGGAATCTACATTTTACTTTATTTGTCATTTACTATACAATAAGAAGTATGTTTATCGAAAAACGTGTACCACTCCTATGGAGGACAGGAAACTTCGGCCAAACTAATGAATGTTAGATGTCATTCTGACAGATTAATCTGTAAGGAGTGAATAAGAGAACATTTACCAGTTGCCCAAATATAGTCTGAAAAATGAGACCTTTCCAGGGACAGAGAGGAAAAGTCTAAGCTTAGCTAAAGATAAGACAGAATTTGCACAATGTCCTCAATAAAGCTATGTGAGCATACAAATATAATCATTGAATAGATAGATAGATAGATAGATAGATAGATAGATAGATAGATAGATAGATATTAATTTCTCTAAATAATCCCCTGCTACACTAATGCACTTATGTGAGTATTTTACTAGTGCTTCGATACCATCAAGGTAAAAAACCTTTTCATTATGCCAGAGACATGACCAGACTGCCTGCTTCAGGTCTGAAATACTGGCCTCCCAGGAATTCCTTTAATGGTCCAAAGATGTGGAAATGGCTTGGAGCGAGGTCAGGACAGTACAAGAGATGCAGCAATAACTCTCAGTCGAGATCCTGTTGTGTACAGTTCCCACAGACAGATACGTCTCTTCCAAATTGGCAAGAAGTTATTTGTCAGTTTTCAAGGATCAGGTCTTACATTCGCTGTATGTTCATGGGAACGACTGTGTTGGGCCACCTTGGCTGGAATCGTCTTTCACAGCCTCCTTTAAAACGTTTGCACCATTGAAATGTTTTACTGCAGCTAAGAATCTCATCACTGTATGAGATTTATCACTGTTGAAGTCATTTGTAAATGTCAATCGGTCAATGTCAATCCTTCATTCACAAGAAATTTCATCAGTTTGACTTGATTGCCCCTTTATAAAAAATATTCCTGTCAGTGAGGTAGGAGGAAAGCCACTCTAGAGCAGAACCAGAGATTTCACCCCTTTGACTAATTATGATACGGTGGTTGACGCTATTGAACACGGCACTGAGACCCAGCAGATCTAACACTGAGCATTCTCCAGCATCACTATGCATTACAAGGTCTTTGTGAACTTTACATATAACCTAAAATGGAAGGTGAAGTAAACAGGAAACCCAATGAACCCATGAGAGAGCCTGGAAACTGGCCCCTGGAAACAAAGGCACAGTGCATTAACCTGGAGCACACTCCAAATGGCTGCATTCATTCTAACAAATCTTCAATTCCCAAAAGTAGAGTTTCATCTTTTTTTTAAGTGGTTTATTGATTTAGTCCAGAAAATCCCCCCTCAAGAGTACAAGTTGGATTTGTGCAAACAAATTTCAGGAAAAAAAGAAGAAAGATGTTAAAAAAAAAAAAGTCATGAGAGCGGAACCATTCACACACCCCACGCTAAAACACACACATTTCTTACTGTGCTTGTTTTTCTGTTGACCACCACATGGTGTGTGTCAGCCGTGCTATAACCTAGCCTACTGTTTCCCACACAGTGGTTTCCAGATTGCCAGAAAATTAAACACAGCTCATTAAAATGACCCAAAGCAGGTCAATTTTATATTTGTGTAAATTTGTCTACTTGTAATGTCTACAGTATCTTACATTCGTAATGGGTTTGTCTTTATAGAAGTACATCAGTCACAAGGGGTCATGTTGCCAGCTTGATCCCTGATTGTCATTCACACAATACAGGTGATTTGGGAACAAAAATTAGCCTAACCTGCATGTCTTTAGGCTGTGCGAGGAAACCGGAGTACCTGGGAGCACAGGGAGAACATGCAAACTCCATGCACACAGATCGGAGACGGGAATTGAACCCATGTCTTGGAGGTTATAAATTTGTATATTTTTTGATATGTACACTTGATAACTCAATATTAAATTTGTAAAACATCCAAACCCGATTTTTAACTAATTAAACCATGCTGTTTTATAACCAGGGTTTTCAGTGTTATCTTTATTGCAGTGTTTGAATGCATTGAAATATTGACAGCTGGTCATAGATCTCTGCTGATAATGGATTATATAATGTTCTGATAGTAAAAATGCATAACGTGTGTTCATCTACTTCACATCTTTTATTTTCATTTGCCTCATATTTCCTGTATAACAAAATATTGTTTGATTTTCTAGTGATGTTAGTGTTAAGTGTTTTTTTCATGTTACTGTATCAGCATAAGTATTGCAGGATTAACAAAGTATTGCTCTGTCTAAGCAATTAGAGGCTACGACCAAGACATACGATTTTACACTCAGGAGAAAGTACTGTAGTAATCTGGAAAATATGATACTTCAAGGATCTCTTACCTGTGTTTATCTCTACCATGACTTTTACAAGCAAATTCAAACTCATGAGTCAACTCTAATGTTTTTTTTTACTTTTTTTTTACATGTCATAATTCGTAAACCTGTTGAAATAGTGATTAGGAAATATATCAGTCTTTTGACTGCTCCCATTAAGGCGTCACAACAGCAGTCCATCCAACTTAGAACACTTTTTACACCAGATGCCACCTGGTGATGCAACCCTCCTAGGCATGGGACCAGTACTGCATCCAGAGACTGGGGTTTGTGCATTGGCTTGAAATTGAATCCAGTCCTTCCACATGGCAGACGAGAAACCTTCTACAGAATCACCAATGCCTCTGTTTAGAAATAAAAGATTTTTTCGTTATCAAGGTGGATCATATAGACAAACCACCTGTTATATTTATAAACTGTGATGGAACAATCAGTTGAACAAAGGTAAGTTATCTGTGTAAGGTTATACCTCAGGCTTTTAATCTCCAGGCACAGTAGTAGCAAGAGAAATTGCATGAAATATAATGGAAAATTATGACGCACTACGCATAGAACTGATATCGCAGTCATTAAAAGCTGTGCTGTGATTTGAAATATTTTATGTGTGAGAAATGCAGTCTAACCCCTTTACTAATTTGTTTATGTCAATGGCTGGCTAATGAAAAAAACAACACTGTACAGTATATACTAGCAATGAAGTTTCACAAGCTTGAAAACGTTATGATGTTATACTGTATGTCCCGTCAGGTTGTTTGTAATGATATAGACTATCAAACAAAGTTTGGAAACACCCTTTAATTTAGTGGTTTAATACTTTTAATTATTTAAATGTTGCAAATACGACGAATATACGAAAGAATATATAATAATAGTATTTATTTTAAGCTCTCATGTTTATAAAATGCTGCTGTCGAATGTGTTCATTATTCCTTTCTTTCTGCAATGAAAATGAAATGAAAGTCACCACTCCGGTCTAGGTGGTGAGAGCACTGAGGTCGTCCCACTAAGCCACCAGGAAAACCTGTTAATGAGGAGAGCAAATGCACATACTGTACTGTACAATAGATGCATTTACAGTAAATGCACATACTGTTTGTGACCTCATAAATGCAGTCAGATGTAGATGAGCAGAAATTAAGTGCTAGAAATGTTCTAAATAAATTTTGAGATTCTGTTGTTTTGAGGTTGTATTTGCAACATGGTTTAACCCTTAAAACCCAAGCAACACAGATCTGTACCAGCAACATAGCATAGGGCAATAACCATCAAAAAAATAAAGTAAAGGAAAAAAGTGCTTACTGTATATGGAAGCCTTTCTGGAGTGTGTTAACAGAGAGGATTTTCGGGTATGTTTATAATGTGTAAATTTGACTACAATCAGAATATGGTAATGACATGGCAAAAATGTGCAACACTCAAAATGAACATTTTTATTATTTTTTGGTCATCGAAACAACTGATCATGAAACAACAAGGAAAACACTGATCATGTGTATGTGTGCTATTTCTTGCCTATGTAACCGATTTTTCTTTTTTTTGCGCAGTCATGTTTGTATATTTGGGTAAAAATAAATAAAAATAATTTCATCATATTGAAAAAAAGGTTATGTCACTCTATACTGCACAATCCTGAGCCCTATATATGTTTATTTAAAGAAAAAAAAAGAGAAAAAAAGAAAAACAAAAAATTGCTTAAAAGTTTTAAAGGCTATGGATCACTTAATCAATATTATATGATGTCATTTTTATCAAAATCATACTAACAAAAACATTGTCCTGATGTTATATTTTGGGTTTATAATCTTGTTTATAATGTTGTATCCTAATTACACCTAATGTATATGATGATATCATCCAACATTAGAGTTCTTGCTGGGACTGACACAGCTCCAGAAGTTACTGAGCTTCACTACCTGAAACTGGAAAAAAAAACCTGTGAAACTATGAATGATGTCATCAACTCTTCACAGATCTAGTCTCCATGCAAGAATGACCAGAAGGTAGGCATTTTTGAGAAAAGCTATAATAGAGGCACTTCTAAAGGTTGTGAGAAGGCATGTTGCCAGTTATGACAACTTTATTTAGATTTTTAGCTTGAGCCTGTAACCATTTATATTAATAACATACACTTTCTGTATCATGTTTCTTTACACTTCCCTCCTTCATCTAGGAGCCTGTGTAGTCCAACTAAGTACCGTGGACGCCTCTGGTGATTACCCTTGTATTTATTGCTATTTTACAAGTTTGGTAGGACCTCCAGTCAACAGCAGGTGAGGGAGGGGGGATCACGCCATCCAAAGGGAAATCCACAGTGGGGAAGAGGGGGGGGGGGGGGGGGAAACCCCCCCCCCAAAAACCCCTCCCCCCCCCCCCCCAATAGAAGGGAAAAAGCGGGGGGGGGGAAAAGGGGGAGAACTGGGGGGGGCCCGGTATAATA
>JAOTRS010000008.1:167883-181782 GCA_028565755.1 Dinotopterus cunningtoni
TATATATATTAATATTACTTGTGGAAGCTTGCTAACATTGTTATCATGTTTTGAGAGATCTTGGCTGGAGATTCTCTTCACACCACTGCATTTCACTTATCAGTGTGAACTGGTTGGGGGGTGAAAGAGAAGAGCAGGACACACACACACACACACACACACACAAACGCACACACCCACACAGATGGACCGTGAAGGTCATGCTCACGTAGAGGGCAGATGCTGATTTCACGAACACACACACACACACACACACACACACACACACACCAACCCATGAGCGGGATTGAGAATACACAGAATTCTGTTATGCACACTGTGCTTATGTTGTAATTTTTTGAGGAAACAGAAATTTGAAGATTGTTAGTTTGTTGTGTGTGTGTGTGTGTGTGTGTGTGTGTGTGTGTGTGTGTGTGTGTGTGTGTTACAGTGATCTATGGAAAATATATTATTATATTTTTCCTTTTTTCAAATGTAAAAACACATAACAGTACAGTCTGAGTCTTCAGATGCACAGAAAGGGAAACCAGTGAATTATGGTTTTGGGTATACTATTAAAAAAAGATGTCATTCCATCCTTAATATATAAGACCAACACCGATCAGCCATAACACTGACAGCACCACAAGGTTAATTGAATAACATTGATTAGAAATGATATAGCATTAATCTGGTGACTGGATCTTGAGCACCCAAGGCTCATCTGTGCCTGTGGAGACCAAAGGCCAACCCTGATCCCACAGAATAGCTAATATAGCACAATTTGCTGGTATAAGTCTGCGCTGGCAATGACAGAAAGGAACCAGAACAGCCCATCGTGCACGGGCCCCAGCAGCCCAAGGGCCCTTATCCACTGATCTGGTCTCCAAACTCCACAGATACCAATCCGATTGAGCACCCATGGGATTTTCGAACAAACCATCGAAAAGTCCAACCCATGGACCCACCCTGCAACCCAGAGCACCAAAAGCATCCGCTGCCTTGTGCCAGAAACCACAGCACACCCCAGAAGACCTGTGGAGCCACACCCCTTAGGGGCTAGAGCCACCCTAGTGGCACAAGGGGAACCCAAAACCTAAAAGATTTTAATGTTGATAGTTCTAAATTTATGGCTGATCAGTGTATATAGACAGGGACTGCCTGTCTCTGATTATTTTTGTGCCCCCTTGCTTGTCACATCCCTCCCCAAAACACTGGCCCACATCAGGACCGGAGGCAGAGCTACAAAGCTGTTGCACGTGACGAAGCCGGCGCCTCCAGCCACACTCTGGCATCTCAGAGCTCCACTTATGTACACAGTGTGCTTGGTCCCGCATGCATCTTTCTACGCAAGGGATTCGCTGAGAGCCGACAGGCTGTACGTAAGTGTGTCCACACAAACAGACAAATCTTAGTAACAATCTAAAATATAATAATATGTATTCATTTTATATATAATACAGGGGATCTAATATAAGCAGTTTAATTGGGGCGGAAAATAATGAGACTATAAATGAGTTACAGACAAGTGTATCTGTGTAGTGAAGCGGTTATTCTGTGAGACTGTAAGTCTAGATTTGTCTTATAGTTATTATGGATATTAAACAGGGTTAGTATCGATTGTAAGACATTTTCTTGTGGTATGCGTCAGAAATTTTCTATTTAGTTTAGATTTATTTTTCTCTGGTTAATCATACCCATTTCATGCTAGAGTTTTGGTCGGGTTTCTTTCTCGAGCAATGGAGCACATACTTGAACCCGTTTCTTGAGGTTTAGCTTCTCAGTTTTAGCTTTATTTTCAGAATGAATTTAATATTTGTTCTTAATTATTATCTATTAGGCATACATTTGTTATTTTTTAACATTGTGTTTCTTTTTTGCTTTTGAGTTTGATAATAAATAAAAATTATTTTTTTCTGTCAGATTTGGTCTATTTTATATCTGATGTCCTTTGAGCTGCCAAAGCAGTATGATAATAGAAAGTAACAGCACTGGGACATTTAACTATATGTATCACTCCACGCCACAGGTTTTCTTATAACCGTTAATAACACTATCAGTCACAGTATGGGTGAAAGTAGGTCTGTACAGTTTGCAGTACTGAGGAGAGAGCAGCTGCCTGACAAAACCCACATTTAAAACCAGTCATGGAAGCACTTCCCCCCCCCCAAAAAAAAAAAAACACTGATAACGTTATGCCACCTTAAACAACACTTTGACTCTTAATAATTGCTTTTAAGTCGTTCCAAAGCACATCTGAACCATCTGTGTTCTTTTATTTATGGTTGCAAAGCTAACTTGTTCCTAACCCAAGGCTGAATCCCAAATCGTTCTTCGACCCCTGATCAAGGGCACTACTTGGTGTGTTGAACAAGTGATTGTACTGTACTCCCCAGGGCACTAGCTTTCCATATAAAGCTATCTGGGATTTTACCTAGGAACCAGGAAGTTATCTGAGCTGATATTTTAAATAGGAGTAAGTGAAAATATTAAGAGAAACTTCTAAGATTTACAGGACTGTCCATCCAAGTTTTACTCTCCTCAACTTTTGGCTACGTAGTACCAGTACAACTTTCACCCCAGTTAATTACACTAACTGTCAGTCCCGGTTAGTTCCACTAGTCACAGAAGGATATGTGACAGCGGAGAAAAATAAACTGTTTAAATACACAAACAAATCATAATATGTTGATAATAAATGGTGTTTGTGGAATAGCAATATCACACTCGAGGTCATGCTGTTGTGCTAAATATCAGCATGGCTGTGATTTCTTCAGTACTTGGGCTGTGCCGCCAATATTCAGCTCAACAGCATCCTAATTGTTTAATTATCCATCCATTTTCCATTCCGCTAAAACTATGTAGGGTCGACGGAACATCTCCAGGAGCTTGGGCACCCTGAACGCGATAAAAGTATATCATAGCATAGGAAATGAATTGTTTTGTAATGAGTATAATACAGTATATAGCATAGGATATCCAACAGTGAACTTTATCTTCATAATCCCACATACTATTCATCTATCCCTTTCTGTAAAAGGGATTCACATTTTTTAGAAACTGCTGCTTAAACAGGGGAAAGCGCTATCTGCCCTGTTCTGCATACATTTGGTCTTTGAATGGCTTCTGACACTGTGATTGACAGAAAAAGTGTATGGCATGTCCACCTCTCAGAGAGTATGACCAATTTTGTTGCTTTAGCTCCCAGCCATAGATTCCTGTGGAATGGGTAGGATTTTATCTCCTTGAACTTTTTAAGGGTTTTAAGGGGCATTAAACATAACATATAGAAGAGTAAACTCTCCAATACAAGGTCGGTAGCAGATTTATAAAAAAATTACAACTATAACCATAATGTGAGTATAAACATCTCAATTCCGCAGCTACACTTGAGGTCAGAAATCAACATAGATGAACGTCTAGAGAATATTAACACAACTTGTGCATGACAAAAAGATATAACTACATATATATGATCTGATACATATCATATCCACACACACCATCGTGTCATGTCGTGTCAGTAAAAATAAGAACTCTTCAATGCTGATCTTTTTCAAGGTAAATGAAGGCTGATAAACTGTACGGAGTAACTGATAGCTCCTTCTTTTATTATGAAAAAGTGATGGATTTTGCATGTTTGTTCATTACTTGTTAATGTTGCCTGTGATTTTCACCAATTTGTGTTATTACTCTCGCCAGGACAAACATTTAAATTTAAGTGTGACTCACATGCATAAATGAGGGGTTAAAAAAGTTAACCCTGGTCTTACAGAGCCACAATGGTCACCTAGTAGCTAAACAACAAACACACTCGGACTAAGAAAATAAATAAAAATTTAACAACACATTTGCAAAGTCAAAATGTCATTTTATAAATATTTACTACTTTATGAATACCGTTTAAAATGTTTGTATATGGTGTCCCGAAAGTCTTAATACATGGTGGAATTAACACTCATGACAGTTTTTCAATCCAGTCCCAGAAAAGGCTTTAGACAAAGGCACTAAAATTATACAGTAGAATGTTAAATAAGAATAAACATCTTGAAACAATAGAAAAAAGGGAATGTTTTTTCATGTGCATGATTACTTTTGGAAAATCCTATAGATCTAGCTTTGCATAAATTTGTTTTATTATTGTTAGTATTTAAATTGAGTCATTTAAATTGGAAGTGAAAAAGGAAAGAGAATACCTGAAGATATTTTCTGTTGCTTTTACAAACTCTTTACTTTTCTTTCAGGACAGACAGCTGAGACCCGAAGAGCTGGATGGTAAGATTTCTAATGCAATGCTAATAATATTACACGGAATTCATTCAATAAATAAAAGTAAATTGAAACTAATTACTTTTCTGTAAGCCGACCGTAATTCATCTTGTCGTTGGAAATGATTCGTTCGGATTCAGATTCAGTGATTCAAAAACAGTGCTGTTGAAATGTTAATATTATTGTAATGTAATTCTTATTTGTGTCACACATTGTGTTATTCTTCTTCTTCTTTTGGCTGCTCCCATTAGGGGTAACCACAGCAGACCATTTGTCTCCATTTAACTCTGTCCACCACATCTTCCCTTCTCACACCAACCTCCTGCATGTCCTCCATTACAAACCTTCTCTTGGACCTTCGTCTTCTCCTCCTGCCTGGCAGCTCCATCTGTAACATCCTCCTCCTGATATACCCCTCATCCCTCCTCTGCACATGTCCAAACCATCATAATCTGGCCTCTCTACCCTTGTCCCCAAACCGTCCACCTGCACTGCCCCTCTAATATACTCATTGTCACTCCCAAAACAAATCGCAGCACCTCCAGGTCTCCTTCCTGTCTTTTCTGTCACACATTAAACAATGTCAAATATTAAAATGTATAACAAAAATATCGTCTTTTTTTAATTAATCTGCTGCTGTTGTTGTGGTTGCAGAGCTCCGAGAAGCATTTTCCGAGTTTGACAAGGATAAAGACGGCCTTATTAACTGTAAGGATCTGGGGGCCTGTATGAGGACGATGGGTTACATGCCTACAGAGATGGAGCTGATTGAACTAAGTCAGCAGGTCAACATGAACAGTATGTTCCTCAGAGCAAACAGCGAAACACCAGCTATTTTGGCTCCATTGCAAATTGCATTAATCTGTTTATTTTGTAAGTTTGTCCAAATCTCTCATTTATTTTTGTCCTTGCAGTGGGAGGTCATGTGGACTTTGATGACTTCGTTGAGCTGATGGGTCCAAAGCTGTTAGCAGAAACGGCTGATATGATCGGAGTAAAAGAGCTCAGAGATGCTTTTAAAGAAGTGAGTAAAGAAACACACAGCATGCCGGCACAGTGGTTTGGTGGTTAGCGCTGTCGCCTTGCACCTCCGGAGTCCAGGTTTGATTCCCGCTTAGGGGTCTGTGTGCATGTCAAGAGTTTGCATGTTCTCCCAATGCTTGGTGGGTTTCCTCTCACATTCTAAAGCCATGCAGATTAGGCCAGTTGGCGTTCCCAAATTGCCCATAGTGTGTGAATTGATCGGAAATCCTACTGCAGTTGTAAAAATGGGAATAAATTGTCCTTCATTAGTCCCTAGTTAGACTGCAGAGGTTCCTAGATGGATGGTTCATGCAAAATTTCACAGGACCTTTATATCATTCCTACAATTTAATCTGACTTTAAAAAAAAAAGGATATTTCTGTGAGAAAAGTCATGCATTGGTTTTTTTCAGAATTTAAATTGGTTTGTAAATCAGGTTGTTGATGTGTACAGTTTTTCCCATTGCTTTCAGTTTGATGCTAATGGAGACGGTCAAATCAGCACATCTGAACTACAAGAGGCTATGAAGAAACTGCTGGGACAACAGGTTATAGCTTCCTTTTTATCTCATCTTTCTTACTTTTTCTATACTGACTTACGGTACCCCACATCCTTCAAAAAGGTGAAGCTACAAAGGCTATGTTCACATTACCAGGCTGAAGTGCCTCAAATCCAATTTTATTTTACCCTAATGTGACACAGATCTGATGATTTATGGCAGTTTGAATGCCCAAAGCTGACGTTTTTCAGATCGGATTTGAGTCACTTTTGTATGTGGTACCATGCGACTTGAATGAGAAGAGTCAGCTTGGAATTCATGTGACTTTTTGCCAAATACATAGAGTGCTGATGTCTGGAGTTTCAGCAGTGAAGGAGAGTGAAGAAAATCAATGGAGATAAAAGGAAAATCAGTAATTTAGCAGATATTTTAAATACAGCTGACTACCTGGTTTCCGTCCCCCAGAGCAAAATCTCAAGGACATTTTTGTTAAATTAGCATTAGTGCCTGAATGAGTGTGAATGAATGAGTGATTAAACACATATGGCTGATATTAATGCAGATGAAGCGAGTAGCAATATCAGATAAAAGTCATTTGTGATTATTGACTGTGAACCGTCATGACCAACAAATCCGATCTGACCAAAAGAATCGGAAATCAACAATGTGGCTTGTGATGTGAACGTAGCCGTTTAGCAAAAACTGCACTGAGAAACAACCAGTGGTAGTGAGAGAGAACTTCATCAGCTCTTATTGGCAGTGAATTTAGTTTGGCATTCGTCTGTTTCTGTGTATGGGATAATTATTTGGTATGTCATTTCCAAATAGTTGCTAGGAACAGCAAAGACGTAGAATTCACTATTGACGGTCTGGCACCTGGGGATGAAGTCTCAATGCACAATGACTTAAATGTTGAAAAAGACGATGCGCATACTGTACACTTGCTCGAGCTGTGGACCTGCCTCGCATTTTCCAGTCGTGGAGATGGTAGGCCCTACCACTGTGAAGACTGTTGCTTAGTCTCAGGGTCATACCTATACACTCAGGTTTTGTTACCGGTAATGATTTTTGACATGATGGACGGGTCATCCACGGCACGCTGACAAGAGTTTTTGGCAGACTGTGACATGATGTTCCTTCTGATCCTGGGTCAGCAGCCTGGAGATGAACTTGGCAGAAACACGGTGCATGTTCAAATCACACATGAAGATTTCTGGGACTGTTCTGTATGACACACCGACAATGGCAGTAATGTTGTGGATTGTCCTGCAACAAGCATCATGCACAAGTTGCCGATGGTTTCAACATTTTCGGGTGTTGAGCTCGTCAAAGGTCTTCCTAATTTCTCGACGTCTTCCAGTGATGCCCTTTCGCTCTTGAATTGTGCGTGCCATTTAAACCACCTCTAACGACAGATTTGCTCAGTTTCATGCAGAGTTTCATGTTCTCTTTTTCTTCTAACTCGCTGTCCATGATGAAATAGCAGACGTGGTATCGCACATGGTTAGAATAGCATCAGCTGCACAGCTTCCGAAATACAAAGTATTGTCTGTTGGCAAACTGACATATGACGGTAGGTGCTCCTTGTGACTGTGTGTGTTACAGAACTAGTCTCAAAACTTTTTAATACCACATCATAGTTCATTTTTGCACTATACCTCTACTTCACTTTGCAGAATAGAAATTCCTCACTTCCCAGCCAAGCATGAAAACAGGCACATTTTTCTCTCTAGGTGACAGTTTGTGTAGAAGTGACCTTCAATCTTGTAGTGTGTACACCACTACATCCACAAACAACATATTGCAAGAAATTAAATTAATGTAATGTGAGATTGCAGCTTTGTTTCAGTGTTCTGTCTTTACTTTATTCTCACTGTAGTTTATTTATTTTATCACAGGTTAGACGCAAAGAACTGGAAGACATCGTGAGAGACATTGATCTTAACGGTGATGGACATGTGGACTTTGAAGGTATGTATTTGCATCTACCAGTGTTTGGAATCAATGATGTGTATATTCCAGTATTCTGTGACTAAGGCTAGATACTGGGGCTGTTCAAGTCAAACTGGGACTTTTATTTCTCTATATAATCCCCTGCACTTATGCCAGTGTTTCACTAGTGCTTGGATACCATCAAAGTAGACAGTTTTCTCAGTATGCAAGAGCCATGATCGGACTGTCTGCTTCGTGTCTGAAACACTGGCCTCCCAGGAACTCCTTTAATAGACCAAACATGTGGAAATGACATGGAGCAAGATCCAATAACTCCCAGCCCAGTTCCTGTAACATGCAAGTGGTGTTGCACGGAGAGATGTGTCTCTTCTGCAAATTGGCGACAAGTTATTTGTTGAGTTTCAAGGATCAAGGATGTGCTTGTCTTCTGTAAATGTCAATCAGTTCAACACCTTCATTCATGAGAAATTTCTTCATACTGTATGTCCAGGTTTGACTTGAAAACCTGACATACTATTCAGTGCATGATATTTGCTATGTTTGATAAGACTGCTCGAAAGCTTTTCTCCTTTTTTTATTCAGAGTTCGTGCGAATGATGTCACGCTGACTCAGAGGGGCGACACTTTGACACATCGAAAGACACGATGGAGGTAGAGAGGCGCTAGGGAGGAGATTAGAAGGGACATTTGGAATACAACTTCTGACCTCTGACCCTGCAATGAAGCATGAAAGCCCTTTACATCTCCTTTATACAGACTACAGGCTGATCAAACAATGCTGCAAAAAAAACGTTTTATATCCAGCTTTGACAAAAGCACATCTTCCTGATGATAATCAACATATCGCTGCAATACTGTGACTTCAAATGATTATTATGCCAGGAATATCTGAGCAAGACACCTTATGGATAGGATATGCAATAGTACTTCTGTTTTTTTGTTTCTGTGTTTACATGGAGATGTTGATTGCTGTGTGAGACTGAGTGTATGAAGCCCATTTTACATGAGATGTTTGAGCATCCTTAAATGTAGCATTTCATACTCAGACAAGCAGTGCAGCAGGGGTCACACATGCACTTAGCTTGATTTCATGTTTGAAAGATTATGAAAATATTTTTTTGCTCTAATATAAATATATAATGTAAAAAGTACATGACTTTAAGGTGTGTACTGAAAGTAATGCAAAAGTGGGCATACTTTTTTTTTAATCAATGTAGGTCGTTTAAATAGCACACACGTCAACATACGACAAAGCGGATTTTTAAAGAGGATCCAATAGTTAAGTTCAACAGGCGTTAATGCATCGCTTGTAATGGAGACTTTGTTGAGTTAAAAAAAAAAAAGCTATGCCCACTTTTGCATTACTTTCGGTACAGCCCTCGTATTAATATGCTTATTTTACAGCCTTTGAGAACAAGAAGACCTTGAAACCTATAAATAATTAAGATCAACTCTGACACAGGAACGTTAGCTTAAATCAAAGAGCACAACACAGTGATAAACTGGGGAAGACTAGTCTGGCCTGGCTGTTCCTCAGGGGAATTCTATTGGTAACATAATAAAATAAAATGCATGAACATGCTTCAGTTAATATAGTTCCTTGTAATAAACTGACAGGACTACTGTAAAATAGATTTCGAAAGCATTCTTTCTAGACGCCTCTACACACTTACTCGTGGATGTAATTACGTTTTATAGATAGCTAAGAAATGGTATGGATATGTTTCTTTTATCATTCATGAAACATATATGAGTGCATGTACACCTGTTTTTTCGTGCAATTAGCCAATCAGCCAATCATAAACACATACACTGATCAGCCATAACATTGCAAAACATTATACCCAGTATTGTGTAGGTTCCTCCTTGTGCCACTGGGCAGCTCTGACCCCATGGGACATGCCCTCACGGGGGTGTGCTGTGGTGTCTCACACCAGGACATTGGCAGTGTTTACTTTGGGTCATGTGGGTTGTGGGGTGGGTCCTCCTTGGATCGGATGTGTTTGTCCGGTGCATCCCATGGGTGCACGATCGGATTGGGATCTGGGGAGATGCTGGGCCGTGTGCTGGCAGCGGGTGGCAAAGTGGGTGTTCTATCATGGCCAGAGTTGACCAGAATTGTACAGGGGATGTAGCAATAACTCCCAGCCATTCTGTGCTTGAATTCTTCTGAAAATGTCATACGCCTTCATACGCAAGAAAGTGATTTGTGCTGAATTGGCTTTTCTGTGGAAACAGACCAAGAGATTCTAAAGAGATGTAGATTTGTTCTTGGCTAATAAAGTTGAGTGGAGCCTGATGCGGTCTTCCGCTGTTGTAGCCCTTCCTTATCAAGGTTTTAAAGTTTGTGCATGCTGAGCTGCTTTTTAACCCTCGCAATAATGTAAACTCTAAACATTCTAATAATGTTAATCAGACCTCTTCTTATCAACTCTTATAACTGCCACTTGTTGGATGTTTTCCATTTTTGGGCACCATTCTCTGCAGTGACTGTTGTGTTAAAAATCACATTGATTTCTAAAATATTTAAACCTGACATCTGACACCAACATCCGTGCCAAGCCTAAATTTTCCCTATACTGATGTTAGATGAGAAACTGAACCATTACCTGACCCTTTAAACCTGTATCTGCCATTACAACGCTGCTACATGATTGGCTGAGAGGTCAGTTGCATGCTAGTGCATGTGTACACATGTTCCTAATAAAGGCTGACGATTGCATGTGAAATATATGAAAAGTCTGGTCGCTATGATCTTATACAATATACAATACCTATATGTTATACACTACAACACTCTATGCCATGTGTTCTCTATATACTCTTAAAAATCAAAGTGACACAAGGGATGCAACAGAAGAAATGTTTTTTTCTTTTGGTTGTTTTAAAGCACATATCAAAATGTTGCACTATGTCAAATGTTGAGCCATTTGGGATTCAACTTACAAAAATAGAGGATAGAGGCACCTATATAATATTAAATATGCAACAAAAATCGCTGTACATGTTACTATTATTAGATGGTAGTATATAAAATAATGGCCCTATTAGTGCAACAGGGAGCCATACTGGCCTATAATATACAAATCAAACCTGGACGTTTGATTATATAAGAGTTAAAAACTCTCTTTATTTCTCTATATAATCTATAAAACGCACTTTTCCCAGTGTTTCACTAGTGCTTGGACACCATCCAGGTAGAAGTTTTCTCAGTACGCTGGAGCAGTGCATGATCTGACTGCCTGCTTCACATCTAAAACGCTGGTGTCCCAGGAACTCCTTTAATAGCCCAAACATGTGGAAACAGCTTGAAGTGGGTCAAGCTTGTACAGGGGATGTGGCAACAACTCCCAGCCGTACTGTGCTTAAAGTCTTCTGTAGATGTCATAAGCCTTTGTTCACCAGAAGGTTCATCACAAGTCCCGGTTTGACTTGAACGCCCCTGTTTAGTTATCTCTACATCAGCAAGTTTCTGGGATACAGCTCCCTATACAAAGTGCACCACACAGGGTATCGATGTAATGAAATAATGAAATTGAATGTATATATATCCAGTATGCATAAATTTGGGATTCAGTTTTCTAAGGTCTCTAATTCATTCTACATACAGAATGAATTAACAGCTCATACACTCTAGTTAGAGAACAGCAACCCTATCACCTAGGGAATTTTAAATGGGTTCCACACTAAACATTCGCTTTTGATTCAGCTCTCAAGTACACTGTATTGAGGAATAAATAATACCACTTATACTCCCTGAAGTTGCGCTATATAAGAAAAGAAAATTTGATGCAATTCTCCTATTAGAAAGAACAAAAGTATTTATTTTTTATGCTGTAAAGACAATAAATGATCACTGTCTTGTCTGTGTTTTATGTCCTGCATGAGTATAATGTTGACCTAGACATGTAGTTGGAGTAATATGTACATTCTGTTCTTTATTGTGAGTGTCGACATCTGTTCAAAATCAAAAAAAGCATCTCAAAAAACTCAACATTTGTGAGAAAGATATAAAGGAGCGTGTGTATTCCGTATGTCCTCTTCCGTATGTCTTCATTTTGTTCAGGTTTGTTTTAACTGTATGATTCTTCGCATGCAGAGTGACAGAGTGTAAATTTTATTAAAGGCTTGTGTGATGAAATGTTTTTCTCTTATGTTTTTGGCATAAATTTTACCAATAGTAACCAAGGGTTGAGCGTTCGATTCCTGCCCTTAGGTCTGCGCTTGGTGGGTTTCCTCCGGGGCGGGTACTCCTGTTTCCTCCCACAGTCCAAAGACATACAGATTAGGCTAATTGGCGTTCCCAAATGTGAATGAGTGTGTGAGTGTGTGTGCATTGTGATGGATTGGCACCCAGTCCAGAGTGTACCCCACCTCATACCCGAAGTCTCCTGGGATAGGCTTCAGGCTTCCCATAGGATACATGGTATATAAAATGACTGAGTGAATTAATATTACCAATAGTATCAACCTGTAATAAGCTCTCTATAAAAACTCTCTCACTCGTTCTCTATATTACTTGTGCCTGTCCCAGGGTACTCAGGACACTAGGTGGACGGGTGCCAATCCATTGCAGGGTGCACAAGCAGGCACACTATGGGAGTAAACCCGAGTACCCAGAGTAAACCAAGGGAGAACATGCAAATTCCACGCACACAGACCCGAGCCGGGAAATCCTTGACCCTGGAGGTGCGAGGACTTTTAGGGAAAAAAAAAAAAACAACTATATGGGTAAAAAACTATGAAGGCACCTGACTATAACAAACTCTTTACAAATGCTTCTCCAAAAAGTTGGGTATTAATATAATTTATCTCTTAGTGGCTGATATACCAGTGAGGCTTTCCATTTGATTATGAAATATGGCTGTGGAGATTTGTGTTTAGTCAACCACAAGAGCGCTTAATGGGGTCAGACGCTGATGTCAGGCGAAAAGCCCTGGGGTGCAGCTTCCACTCCAGTTAATCCCAAGAGCATTCAGCGGGGTTGAGGTCAGGTCTCTCTGCAGAACACTAAAGTTCTGCCACTCCAGATTTGGCACACCAAGTCTGTATGAGCTTGTTTTGTGCACAGGGACACTGTCATGCTGGAACAGGTCCAGGCCCTTTAGTTTGAATAAAGAAAAATTGTAATGCTACAGCAAACAAAGACATCATATATAACTGTGTGCATTCAACTTTGTGGCAACGTTCAGAGGAAGGCTCACATACAGTATGGGTGTGGTTATCGGGTGTCTGTAAAGCTTTTGGCCATACGTTATTGTTATGCTCCCACATTAGGCAAAGACCTAGGGTTAGTACAAGAACAATAGCACTTTAGGAAAGCCTGTTTTTTGGATAATAGTAGTGATGGTGGTTATGAGTAAGACAGGAGGTTGGTGGACACAAACAGCAGGACTGACATAAATTAAGATGAAATCAGGAGGACAGAATGATTAATAATCACCTAGGAGAGGGAACACGGACAGTGCCAAAATATCATCATTCATTCATTCATTCATTTTCAGAAAGCACTTCATCCTAGTCACATTGGATCCTGGGGTTACTGTATGTGAGAAACACTGGCTGAGAGGTGGAAATAAAGATGAAAGAAACGTCAGTCTATTGCAGGGCACCATGTGCCCACACTCTTACACACCTAGAGCAATTTATCTTAACCTACCTTCCCACTGGTATGTTTTGGTGAGTGGGAGGAAACTGAGAACCCAGAGGAACACATGAACACAAGAAGAACATGCAAAACACAGCACAGCTCAGGATTTAACCTGGAAGCAATGCTATGGGCTGTGCAACTGTACAACATTGGCATCTTATATGCAGTGGGCTTGACTGCGAAAAGTACATGTGTAATAATAAAAAGAAGAAGGAGAAGAAGAATGCTTTAAGATTACATACTCACAGAATAGACATAGTGCATTATGACTGCGACATTTGAAATACAAGCCATAATCAACAATTTTGTCCAATCAATGAGTGCATACACATCATTAATGGAAATGCATCAAGAAATATGTCTATATTTAATAGAAATATACATCAAGAGAACATGAATTTCCCATGAAGTATAACTCTCATGATTGTCAAATTAGTACTGTATTAGCAAACTTATATATGGAATAAGTTGCATTTAATTACTCATGTTCAATTCAGTTGTAAAACTTTTGAGTAAAGCTAAAGAA
>JAOTRS010000008.1:185620-197234 GCA_028565755.1 Dinotopterus cunningtoni
TGGTGCAGGAGTAGAAATTCCTGAGCACCTTGGAGGGCAGTCTGAAGTCTCTCAAGCTGGTTTAAGGTTTAACTGACCATGAACGGAGAGCGGCCGATCGGTCTCGGAGATGAACGAGTCTGTTCCGAGCGGAATCGTCTGTGCGATGCAACAGAAATGTATTTTTATGATTGTTACGTTACAAAAATCATGCATGTTAAATGCCTCCTATTTGCCTTTTTCTCCAAACTCTGTGAGCGAAATAGTCTGAAACCCTCTCATTATATAAGAAATGGGATTTGGTAGTGCCTGGTGATTACCATCCCTAATGCTTTTAGTGTGCATCCTGCTTTAGCTCATTTATCAGTTATTTAGTTCAATTGAGGTATTAAATGTAATTGTCGGCCAGATCGAATTAAAAATATACATATATTTAGTGACGCCCTCAAAACTCCATAAAAGGCAATCAATGTTCATATTAGTGAGCCTCTGTATTATGTAAATATAAAGGTTTCACATGACGGAAGCTTTTTTTCCCAAGCTAACTGGGTAGTCAGGAAAACCACATCTCTTGTGTAAATAATCCATTTTTAAAAAAGAGTATTCCTAATATGGATTTTTTTCTAACACTTCAGCAGAACATTCGGCTGTTGTATTCTTTTGACTCTTTTGCTGCTTTTTTTCAGTGGGCCACACTCAGGATGGAGAGAGGAGCGAAAGAGAAGAACCAGCAGCTCTATAAACCATACAGCAATGGTGAGACAATCATCACTGTGACCATCACTGTCACTCTGGACATAATCATTCTACATTAGAAATAATTTGCACATCTTGCAATGTTTCTCTTGGCAAATCAGAATCCAGAATGTGGTGTAATGTTAATTATATCATGTCATAAATTTTTATTTCCTCTGTCAAGGCATCATAGCAAAAGAGCCAGCTTCATTGGAGCAGGAAATACAGGAAGTGAGGCGCGTAGGTGGTGCAGAGGCCGAGTTCGACATGTCAGACATCTTGTTTTTCTGCCGGCGCGGGGTCGAGAGCATCGTGGATGACGAGGTGACAAAGCGCTTCACGGCGGAGGAGATAGAGTCCTGGAACCTGCTGACGCGCAGCAACCATAACTACAATTTCCACAATATCAGCACACGGCTGACGGCGCTCTGGGGGCTCGGCGTGCTCATCCGATACGGCATCCTGCTGCCTCTCAGGTACGCCACAGGTGGAGATGCAATTAATGCACTGCTTGATTAGGGAGAGTTAGGGAAGTGGTATGTTTTGTGGAGAGACAAGTTAGGAGACAAGTTTTTATCCCCCCCCCCATTTTGCCAGACCTTTTTGCTCATGCCAACAGGTCAGTCCACAAATTTTTGATGGAATTCAGGTCAGTACTTTGTGATGGACCATCCAATACTTTCAATATTTTTAGAGCTATGATTAGGATTATTGTTCTGATTGAAGACCCATTTGTGGTTTAGGTTTCTTTCTGATGTTTTGCACCAGTGACTTTCTCAGCAATCCCATAATATGATGCCGCCACCCTCATGCTTCACAGATAGATGGTGTTCTTCAGATTAAAAACTTTACCCCTTGATCTCCATACATAGTTCTGAGAATTATGGCCAGTCAGTTAACAATTATCTGACCAGAAACCACTTGTCAAGTTTTGGTAACTGTCTGCAAATTACAGTTTGGCTATTTTATGCCTGTCTTGGAGTAGAGGCTTCTCTGGTGCACAGCAGCATTTTAGGACATGGCAGTGTAGAACTCTCCTAATCATCTGTGTAGGTATTTGATGACTGGTGCCTCCAGCTCTTTCACCAGTCTTTTTGTTATTGTCTTAGGGCTCAGTTTAACCTTTTAGATGAATTTTTGTTCATGAGAATAAGTTGATTCGTGCCCCTTTTCTGAGGCAGACTTGTGGACGTCTGCAATTTGTGTCTTGTCTCAATGTTTGAACGTCAAGGTCTTGGCTGTATGTTTAGATCTTCCCCTGGTATCATGAGTAAAAAGGCACTTGTTCTAAATGTAAGCTTTTATAGCCAAATGTATTCTCCCTATTAATGCCTGACGAACTCAATTAACAAATCAGAAGTTTGCTTAAGGCATTACAGTAATTTTTAGAATCTCCCTGAATAAAGGTTAAAGACACAATCCTAACACTAAATTTTGATGCGAGTTGTTCAGTAGGAAGCTATTTAAGATTCATCTGTACTACATGGGGCATGATATAATGACTTGTACACTTTAAATACTCAAAATTCCCCTGCTTGTTCCTAGGAAAGCTCTACCTGCTATGGCTTGTTTGATATAGCCGTGGGTTAGGTTGGATAAACGGTGAACTATGTTAGCCTAGGAGGATTAAGGGGATAAATAGTTGCCCTTTGGTAAGGTTTATTTGTCTAGCATTAATAAGTCACAGAATGAAAAGTAAAAAATGTAAGAATGAGAAGTAAAAATTGTTTGTTTGAATGAATGCAGGGTCACTCTGGCTTTTACCGGCGTCGGGCTCCTTGTGGTTCTCACATCCCTCATCGGCCTTCTCCCAAACGGAGCGTAAGTCCATTTTTTTGCTTTTGACTGTTTTTCATGAGACTACAGAAGGTAGAATTATTGTTACCATTTTGTGAATTTCAGAAGAATGTAAACTAATTGCTAAATAATAAGTGTTTTTTGTTATTCATGCTGATATCGCTGCATGAGACATCAGTATAATGTTGGCCAACTGGTAAAAGAAATATTACGTTTGTCCCAACCCAGATATGTTCAAAATAAAAGACCACGTTGGTTCAGATCATTATTAGTTATTATTATTTTAGTGTTGCTTAAAAGAGACACAGCCATAAAAGAAAAGTTGACTTGAGAGAGTTTATGAATGTGAACAGTGTGTGATGCTCACAGTGTGTTTGCTGTGTGTAACAGGACAAAGAATTTCCTTAGTGAAAAAGCTCATCTGATGTGCTACAGGATTTGCGTTCGAGCTCTCACTGC
This sequence comes from Dinotopterus cunningtoni, assembly GCA_028565755.1. Lineage (NCBI taxonomy): Eukaryota > Metazoa > Chordata > Actinopteri > Siluriformes > Clariidae > Dinotopterus > Dinotopterus cunningtoni. The sequence continues at coordinate 188,591 of JAOTRS010000008.1, forward strand.
CATCATCACGTACCACGACAGGTAAAGTGTGATTTGTATTCCATTTTCGTCTATTTTTCATAATTACTCACCCGCAGGGCTTAGCATACAACCACGATGATAATGTTTATCTGTGTTTGCTCTTTATTGGCCAGAGTTGTTTTAATGCAGTGACCTCTTGGTATAAGAGATAAAACAAAAGTCTTGCGTGTAAATATGGGACTGACTTTTTTTTTTTTTTTTTAAGTTTCTTTTCCTTTGTAAAACAAGCATTCTCAGTACACTAGTTATGAATGTAGTTTTGTTTTTGTTTTAATGGAATTTGCATTATTGGATTTGGCAGCTATTTTTTGGAATAAATGTGACTTTAAAATACAATTAAGTTACATTTCCAGTTCTATACAACATCTGTCTTTTTTTCCGCAGTGAAAACAAACCCAAGAATGGAGGTATTTGTGTGGCTAATCATACGTCACCCATCGATGTCATCATCCTGGCCAGTGACGGCTGCTACGCCATGGTAATGGTTTTGCTGTGTGTTTCTCATGCTCAAGTATTTTTTTATGCCTATTTTAGACTTTTTGTAATATCTTGTGTGTGCGTGTGTGTTAGGTCGGGCAGGTCCATGCTGGCCTTATGGGTGTGATTCAGAGAGCGATGGTTAAAGCTTGCCCGCACATCTGGTTTGAGAGATCAGAGGTTAAAGATCGGCACCTAGTGGCCAAACGGTAAAGTTACATCATAAATAGCGATCAAAACACCTGAGCTAATTGCTTGTAGCCCAATAAGGCACCACACAATCACAGCAGCATAATGCATAATCGCTCCTACATTACTAACTGCATTTTTATGTTTGCAGGCTCAGCGATCATGTTGCAGACAAAACCAAGCTCCCTATTCTCATTTTCCCAGAAGGTAAGAATTAATCAGGTACCACTAAATTATTGCCTGCTTTATTTTTTTTCTTTCATTTATTTCCAACTGAAATGTATTAATTTCTTTAGGATCAATGTTTTTTTTTGTTTTTGTTTTTGTCTTCAGGCACCTGTATTAATAACACCTCAGTAATGATGTTTAAGAAGGGAAGCTTTGAAGTCGGATGCACCGTCTATCCAGTAGCTATAAAGGTAACATTTCTTCTTTATAAATGTCAGAACCTGGCTCCAAAGCCATGACATAAAAGGGGCATAAAAACCACACCACCGAATGCAAGAGAGGAGTGAATGAAGGTGGAGATTTATAGTCTGGAAGCACCGTGACCCCATGTGGACACCAAAATCCCGTACTTTGCACCCCTTTTTTTTGGCTTTTAAAGGTTCCTTTGACCACATGTTTTTTTAGAAACCATTGTTTTAAAGTAGCAAATAAATAAGCCACAGGGTGAACGATGCTTAAAAAATGGGTTTTCAAAGCTGTCTAATTGTTTGCAGTCTGATGCAGTGACCAAGCAGAAGATCGTTTTTTGTTTATTTTTTATTTTTTTGTGACAGCAGTTTGCACAGCAAGGCAAGTTTTGCCTTTTTTTTGTTTGCTTGAATGTTTGTGTGCATTTGTGTATATGGGTTCTTTCATGTGAATAGTTGTAAACTCTTGCACCTATAGTGTACTATGGAGCATAGAGAATCCTGCATTACACGTGCTGTAGAATACATCAGTATAACAAGCTTAATAACAAAAATCCCATTATTGAATACATAGATGTAGAACATACTACAGAGTCCCCGAAGCTATTGTTACTTAAAATATATTGATATTTATCACTAATATATGGAGGTATGCCCAAGAAGCTCATAGGAAAAACCCTTTATTTATAGCAGGCCCGTTTAGCCCAGGTTTTCAGTTTAGATTTAGAGTTTAGATTCTTAACAGTTACACTATCCATCAAAAATCTTCCAGTCTTCCAATTCCAATGGAATTACATTGTCTTCCCTGATTTATATTTCTTTCTACATTGTAAAACAATGCTGAAGGCGTCCAAAATGTGCAATAATCTCATTTGAACAGTTGATATTGAGATGTGTCTGCTACTTATGTGCTATAAAGCCTTAATTACGGCTCTAATCTGAGGTTCTGTTAATTGATTTTTGAGGCTGGTAACTTTAAATTAACTTCTCCTCTGCAGCAGAGGTAAGTTTTGGTCTTGCTTTCCTCGGAAGGTTTTCATGAGAGCCAGTTTCATCATGGTGCTTGATTGGTTTTGCAAATGCACTTGACAATACTGTTCTTGCAAGACCTGTTCCAGAACAGCTGACATTCATGTCTGAAAATAACTGCATAACTGACTGTTGCCATATGTGTTATAGTATAAAAAAAAACAAGTATTGTTACAGAATGTAGAAAATAAATCGCTAAAAAGGAAAAAAACTAACATTGAATTAGAAGGCGTGTCCAAACTTTTGACTGGTACTGTACAATCATTTAGGAATTTTAAAACCTGTGTGTGTGTGTCTCTGTCTGTCTTTACAGTATGACCCAAGGTTTGGGGAGGCTTTTTGGAACAGCAGTAAGTTTGGGATGGTGAATTATCTCCTCCACATGATGAGCAGCTGGGCCATCGTCTGCAGCGTGTGGTATCTCCCACCCATGAGCCGAGAGGTGAGTCTTAACGTCTACGCTACAGGCACAGGTTTTGTCTTGTATTATTGTATATTATTGCAATGTTTATACATGTTGCTGCAGTTGTTTTTTGCACCCACTCTGCTCTCGGTTTCTCTGTTTGACCCGAGATAAAATTTTGTGAAACTCCTCCTTCTTCCGACTCACAAGGCGGTCTGAGTGTCACACTTGATTTCCAGCATTTTTATACTATAGTTTGTGTTTTATGAAGAATTCTCTAACCACTTCTATTTTCCGAGATGATTATGGTTATACGTCGGTTTGATGTGTTGATTTTTGTTTCCTAAGAACATGCATATTTTCACCCTCCAACTTCCCCTCTCTCTGCACTTTAGTAAACTTCTTAAACTGTCTTTATCTCTACTCTGAGTAATGCATTGTGGTACTCACCCTTGTATAAATAAACTCACTTCACATTTTTCTATATTTATTGACTTGGTTTGATGCTGTGGGTGGGACAAAGTTTGCTTGATCACATTTGCGATTAGTTAAGCCTCCCTGCTGTTAGAGCTAGTTTGCCTTTCTTGTTCGTTGCTGATAAGCCCATGTTGACCCTGCTGTACCGGCACATTATGCACTCCCTAGAGGTTTTGTTCAAGATAATACCTCGTTGTAGTGCTGACTATTAGAATTCAGGAAGATGCTTTGTTTTAGATAAAACTTAAATTTAATATACTTCCTCAGCACACTTTTCCCCCTATAATCCAGCCATTTGGAAATAGATTCATGTTCTTTTTTGATTTTCTAAAGCACTGTTTTGATTTGAATTTTTTCCCCCCACAGGACTGTTTTTGTTTTCAGTGTAAACTTGCCACTGTCACAGCTTTGGGTGCTTTGAATGCTTTTCTGTCTGGAATAGCATGTCTACTGTAAAGCTATGCTTTGCTACAAAATGCCATTACATCAAGTTAAATACAAATATGTTTGTGAAATTGTAAAAGGTCTAAAGCAAAAATATATTTATTTAAAATTAATATATTGACATTTGTGCGTATGTAGGAGGGTGAAGACGCTGTGCAGTTTGCTAACCGGGTGAAGGCTGCCATCGCCAGGAAAGGGGGTTTAGCCGATCTGTTATGGTAACACACTCGCACTCATGGAGCTTGTATTCACACAATAATGCTTTTAGTCAACTGTAGAGTCTTTAAAAACACTTTGTTATTACAAGCAAAAAGCAACAGAAATAGTCTTTAAACACTAGTAGTTTAGTGTGTTTCTGTCCCCACTGATGCTGATGACTGATTCATTCTCTAACCTGTTTATCACAGGGATGGAGGACTAAAGCGAGAGAAGGTGAAGGAGGTGTTTAGGGAGGAGCAGCAGAAACTCTACAGTAAAGTGTTAGTGGGAAACGGTGAAGATCGAAGTCGCTCCTGATCACTGACGTGTTGCCTGGTAATTCAGATTTAACTAATCGAGCACACATACCTCTCGTCAGAGCCATAGGCCACATTTACACTGCATGCAAAAGTGACCAGGTTTTTTTTTTATTTATTTCCCATTTGTTTTAACAGATGAGGTTTTTTTGCTGTCAGTGTGAACAGCAAAACCTGCAAGGAAGCTGACCTTTTAATTCAGATTTTAACCACCTCTATGTGTGGTCCTAAATCAAATACAGTTCTTCATGCCGCTTTCACCTCAATCCAGATCAACAATCAAATTGGTTGTGACTCTCACGTAGCATCAAGCAGAACCATACGGCGGGTTATTTAAACAGGAAGACATTTTCATGAACGTTCTCATTTCAAGAGACATAATTTGGCCAAATATGTTCAGTTTTTCAAATTTTATGACCGCCCCTCATAGACTACGAAAACTGAACCTTCAAAAATAGACAGATTAATATATAATTATTTATTTAAAATAATTATTAAAACCAATTTGTTTCATATGTTCCGAAACCGTGATGATAGTCAAAAACAAGCTGTGAAGCAACATTATAAGATAAAACACAGATCTATAGGGCCGACATATCCGCATGTAAAATATCCAACTTGAGAACTCAGTATGACGGCAACCAGAGTCCTTTTACATTCATTTACAGACCAGCAGTGTGCAAATGAAGATTTGTTTGAATACCATACAAATACAAGCAAATATACACAGCCATCTAAAATTAAATTGTACGCATGCTTAATGCATTTACTAAAAATGAACGAAAAATGATATTTAAATGCTATGGAAATTTTAACTTGTGTATTTCTTTAATAGATTTACAGTGATTTAAAGATCTGAATCCTAACACAAACATAAAATTCGGACCTCGGTTAGAAGAAAATTTTATTGACCGGACCTTCTTAAATTTGAAGGCGGTTTCTTTGATTTAGTGGCACAGCAGTGAGGTAACGGACCTCGTACACATTTGGGATGCTGTTACTGTACAAGCAAAGTTATAATCAAGAGGTCTCGAATCAAACAACCGAACGGCCATGGGAGAATCTGGCTGCAGTGCTGAAGTAAAGCTTAAAGTAAGGACACGAATTGAAGTTGCAGAAAAACATGTCTTTTTACAGAAACCTTGAACACATCACTTCACTTTTTTTTTTTTTTGTTTATGTTTATGTTTTTGGGCATGCGAGTCAGATTAGGAGCATGATGTCAGATAAAGGTCACAATAAAAACATAGTACGGACAGCCTAACCTTAACGTTGGATATGGGCCATTTCCTGTAGTGTGAACGCAGCTACAGTGGTACTAATGTGATAGTGATATTAATATTTTATTGATATTATTATTATTATTCTGCTTCTTTATTATTTCTTATTATTATTAATAGCAGTTTTATCTGTAATTGCAGATTGCAAACAGACCCACTGACTGTGCCCAGAGCGCAGGATCTTTCTGAACCACGGCACAGACCAAACCCGGGCCAAGATGGATGCCTTGCTGAACTTCTCTGCAAGACTAATGCTGATAAACTGAACGGATCTCATTTAGATGGAACTGAACTGAAATGAAGCAGATCGGAACTGACCAGAGTCAAACAGATCTTGAAACAAAGAGTCGGATCTGAATTGACCTGAGATTTTCCCAAAACTGATGAACTGCTCCAAGTAAAATGGAAGATGTGGAATTTGTACTACATGAAATCAAACCAAATTGAACATCGGGGACGGGTCAGAAGAGACCAAATAATCAACAGATCACCTGTGTATCAAGCTAAAAAAAAAAAAATTAATAAAAAACTGAATTCACTTAAGCTGATCCAAACTGAAATAAAACAGATCTGAATAAATCAGATCCAGACTGAAGACAGCTTAACTGAAATTAATCAAGTTAATCTGAAACTGATTCAGACAAAAGACCTAAAGGACTCTGAATTGAATTATCCTGTTCCACTTGCATTGAATTAGCTGGATTCAAATGACGTCTGAACTGATTTTTAGAAACAGAATTGGATTTGAACAGAAGGAAGACATTGCTTGCTGATGAATATCAGAAATGTTACTTTGCACACTTTTGCACGAGTCCATGAAGTGGCATTGCATTCTTTCTTTTTTTTTTTTTTTTTTAGGAAGGAATTAGCAAAATTTATTGTTTTTTTTAATTAATTATTTTTTCTTTTTTTTCTTTCTTTTTTTTGTGGAGTCTGTTACTGTAGCGACATATTTGTCGTCTGAATGCATGTGTTCTTTCTTCAGGAAGAAAAAGTCAAGATGTTTGTCTAAAAGTCTGTTGCGTGTTTTTTATATATATTTTTTCTTTTCTTTTCTTTTAAAAAAAGAAAAACTGTTTTTGGACTATAAGTTCTCAAGCCGACATCGGACACTCAGGCAACATGTGTGCTTTCTCATTTTGAATGAATGTTAAACAGACAAATCTTAAATGTTGACAGATACAGATTAAAAAAAACTAAAGAATTGCAAAAGAATTGTGTGTATTATAGTTTGCTAATAATTAAATATACAATATAATATGCTTCTTAAACACGCACAACATAGTGGCCACTTGAGAACATTGTAAGAGATCAAGCCTACACTGTTCAAAAGACACAAGACGTAGGATAATGGTCTCGTGTGATCTCATCTGGGCAAAAGCAACCCTGTAATTCTGTCTTTAGGATGTTGGTGAAATAAAAGGGGGAAATTTGAACATGTAAGATGGTGAACAATTTCTGTAATAACATGAATTCTGCTGAACTGTCAAAACTGCTCTGTTACTCATTAAATGAATATGGTGTATTCGCACATCTGTCTGGTGGATGTTTTTATTCAGGCTTCTTATTTAAAAAATAATCTTAATTAGTTTAGCACTGCAAACTGTCACAATGAATGGCTCAGGCTTAATAAGCATCTTAAACAGATTGGTTCAGAGTGCGGGATCAGCTGTCATAAGTACTGTAGCAGTTAATCATGTCAAGTCATTATCTTTCTCAAACACCCCTTAGATTTGTATGCCTATTTAAGCTTGCTTGCTTCTCATCAGCAGGAATTAAGAAGACATGTGAAATGTACTGTATACCAGCCTGTGTAATAAACATGAATGAGTTTTTGAACATCCCTTTTGTCAATCACAGATTTATTCTCAGTGCCTTCGGAGGAAAAATAAAAATAAATAGATTAAGAAATTGTTGTTTAAAGTACAAGTTACACTAAAGGACAAATAACAGAGCTGGACATTTTCTTATTAATGAAAGTTTGAAGGCTCAGCTACAGGGAGCTGTTCGAGTCAAACCGAGACTTGTGATGAAATTTCTCATGAATGAAGGCATAAACCTTTGAACAACTGACATTTACAGAAGATATTTCTGTGAATACACAGAAGCTCAATGCAGTGATGAGAGTCTTAGCCGCAGTAAATATATTTGAATGATGCCAACGTTTTAAAGGTGACAATCCTGGCCGATGTGGCGATCAATCAGTGAAAAGCTTGATTCTTGAAAATCAATAGATAACGTCATCAGCTTGCGGAAGAGACACATTTGTCTGTGGGAAAACACTTTTGAGGAATGGAGACAGGCTTTCAGACTTTCCTATAGGAGGCAGTACAGACACAGTTTACACACACACCCTAAGCATTTTATTAGGAATGCTATACAAAGACTAGGTGGAACCCTCCTTTGTTCTAAAAATGCTTAGTTACTCATGGCACAGATTCTACGTGATTAAAAACGCTCATTTAAGATTCTGGTTCATATAGATATGATTGCATTGTACAGTTCCTGCTGATTTTTTAGGTCCACTTTCATACTGAATCTTCTGTTTTACCACATCCCAATTGGAGTTCTATTAGATTTAGATCTGGTGCCTGAGAAAGAAAGCCAGTGAAGAACACTGAACTGATTGCGATGTTCATGGAACCAGTTTGAGATGACTATTTGCCTTGTGACATGATGCACTATCGTGCTGGGAGTAGCCATTAGAAGATGTATAGAAGATTGTGACCATAAAGGAATAGGGTGCGGCATTCATTGATTGGTGAGTCTCAGAGAGTCAAAATCAGAGAGATTCCATTTCTTAATCCATTTTGATAATTAGTTTAAACTACCCAAAGCTGCTGTCCTTGTATTGTCCTTTACTTCTTTCTATGGCCTGTGTCAGACCTATACGTGTTTAATTACGATAATAATGTGTACAGTCATTGCTTTGGATGGAGGTGTGACTCATTTGTGAATTCAGGTTTGTTTTGTTTGCTGGCAGATCCGCCCTAATGAGTCGAGTATTTTTAGTGACCTTAAACAATAGCAAATGTCTGTGTTATTTTTGCCCTTTAGTGTTACCTTTTCTGCTCTCCCTTCTCACAATAGCAAGCGATAATACACAACTACTGCAATGCGAGAGAAAAGTTAAGCTCAGTTTAATCTGTAGTCATGACTGCATCTTTTTTTAGTGTAGAGGTGTGAAATGTGTGGGGTTTTGTTTTTTTCTTTAAATTATAAAACTCGGAATCAAATAAGCACAAACTAATTGGTACTGTATTTTATTATTATTTTTTATTAAGACATGCTGTTTGCAGAATGGGCAGCATGGTAGCTGTTGACTTGCACCTTAAGCATCAGGGTTCAATTCCCACCTCGGTTTTGTGTGCATGGAGTTTCCTCCAGGTACTT
>JAOTRS010000008.1:197334-209308 GCA_028565755.1 Dinotopterus cunningtoni
AACTTGTTCTCATTTGTTAAAATACTGTTTTGTGATAAACATATGTTATGACCATACTTAAAAATATGACATTTATTTAAAAAAAAAAAAAAACTCAATATTTGCAGTAATAAATGACAAGTTGTCCTAACGTCCTAACGCCGAGCTGTCCAATGGCCGTGCGTCAACACGCCGTTAGCCACGCCCACCAGTAAAAGTTTACTGGACCGGACGGAGGCTGATCCACACGCTCGGTGCTGTAACTTCCACTTCCCCGTTAATGTTGCTCTGACATTCACAGTGCGGGATCATGTCTCTGAGTGCACAGAGTCTACAGTTTTTCCCGGTGACCGCGCGGGTGTCGGTGCTCCAGGCGCGAGGCCTCCGGATCAAAGGGAAAGACGGCACTAATGACGCGTACGCGGCGCTGCAGGCTGGGCGCGAGGCGTTCCGCACGCCGGTGTCGGAGAAGCGCGCGGAGCCGGTGTGGGGCGGGGACGATGCCGCGTTCATCTTCAATCTTCCGCCAGCGGCGGAGGGAGACGGTGTCCCGCTGCAGGTGCGCGTGCTGCACCGAGTCCCGCTCGGAGCGGACAAACTGCTCGGACTCGCCGTCATCAATGTGCACGAGCTCCGGCAGAACGGCGCGCGCGAGAACCAGCAGTAAGAACGCTTTTGGGTTCGATTCCTACTTCAGGGGTCTGTGTGCGTGGAGTTTGCATGTTATTCTTATACTTGGTGGGTTTCCTCCGAGTACTCCGGTTTCCTCCCATAGTCCAAAGACATGGGGTGTTCCCAAATTGTCAGTAGCTGTGAATGAGTGTGTGTGTGCTCGCGCTCATGCTCATGCCATCTGACCAGTTCTAAGATTTAAGGTCAAATACAAAATATTCATGATTTTTGCTTATATTCAAGTAAATCAAAACAGAACATTCTTAGGTGAAACGCATAAAACTGCTGTTTCACAGCTGGATCCTCCAGCATGTCAGTAAGCACATGCGTAATGAACTAGAAATCAGGGTGTGTTCCTGTATTGTGCCAGAAAATACTCTGGATGCATCATGACCATAACTGGATTAGAGCAGTTACTCAAGAACAAACACTACACTATTTTGTTTTTATTAGATTGAAATGTTGCAACAAATCAGGGATGTTAACCGCAACATTTACATCTTGCAAAGTGATATTGTTGCTATAGTTACTAGCATTATTCAACCCTTGTCACAAGAGCTGACTGGTTACCGGTCAATGGTCATTTCACTTTCTGTTTAAAAAATAGACATGAAACTTGGACTAAACCATTTGTTGATTAAAAAGATATGAATGAATGCAATACTAATCTGTCATGTTTAATCCATAGTAAGCATACAGTTTAAAGGTACATATTTTATCTAATCTTTAAGCAACTCTTTCAATCACCAACATCCACAGAGAACATGGAGATGGAGGTCTGGTACACTAAGTAAGAGGACATGCACTGTAACCTGTGTGACACTTGTGTTCTGATGAAATGACGTCAGAGATGCTAAAATTATCTCAAAATGTGGATTTTTTAAAATAACATAACAATCATAGCTATCATAAGTGCAAAGTTTAAAAAGCGATACACTAAGAAGGAGGCTTGCTTAGCAGTTGAGCTGAACATTTGTGCCGTTGTGTTTATTTCTTCCTGGCTGGCATGCCGAAGCAGGGTGATAGTCTCAAACAGATTGCCGTCAATCATGCATGGTAATTAGAAAATAACGACACACCCTTGTACACTCCCCAGATTTTTTGAAAACTGTTTTCTCGCATTCCTTCTTGTTATGTCATGGAAGCTGCTGGATAGTTAACTAATCCAGCTGTCATTAGAAACTATAGAGTCACATTTTAGTAACAGCAGTAGCTCTTGTTATCTCACTTTATGCAAAACATGGTGTGAGTTTTATCTCATAACCATGGAAAAAGTTGTCTCGGTCAGTTCTATGTTTTAATGCTCAAATTAGAAAGTCAGTGCCTGGTTAGTTCTCATACAGATGTTTGTGTGCATTTGGTCAACACGTTATTAAGGTTATTATAATATCTTGTTCTTTAATAAAGACAGCATACATTTGTTTTCAGGTTTATGGAAGGAGTCTCCAGTGTCGGGTTTTCTGCATCTTCAGAACAGACAAACTTGGCACTTTTATGGTTTTTCAGTAACGTGACAACCCAAAAGGCTAATGATGATAATAATAATAATAATAATAATAATAATAATAATAAATTCTATTTATAATGCACTTTATATTTGAAGCAAATCTCAAAGTGCTACAAATTATTTCAACCCAAAAGCTCTGATAAAAAGATCAGTTTTAAGACCAGATTTAAAATCATCAACAGTCTGTGGCATCCACAGGTACTCTGGAAAAGCATTCCATAGTCTAGGTGCCGCTGAGCAAAAAGCCCGATCTCCCGTAGTATGAAGCTTGGTCTTCAGAGGTTTCAGAAGATGAACTGAGACAGAGCGGGGGTTGCGTGTAAATGTATGTGAAGTAATAAGTTCTTTGAGATAGGGAGGGGCATCCCCATACTGTAGATGCACTGGTGGGTAAGAAGGGCAACCTTGTATCCAATTCTGAATGAAACAGGGAGCCTGTGAAGAGACTTAAGGATGGGCGTAATATGAAGGCTTTTTCCAGAAGTCCTAATGAGGAGTGCATTGCAGAAGTCCAGCCTGGAGGAGACAAACGCATGGACTAAAATGAAGGAACTGTCTGAGACTCTGAGTCACTCTGAGTCACATTACCATTTTAATGATTATCTTCCTTTAACAGCACCTGAATGATTAACCGGTCCAGCTAACAAAATGTTTCAGCTAACACACTTTACCATTAGTCAAGGCTAAACATATAATACCAGTGCTGACTTTTTTTTTTTTCATCATTAACTTTTTCTCTGATTTGACATCTGCTTAGTTGTTATGATCACATGATCCAAACATGAAGGTTACTATGACAGGAACGTCAGCGCTTTGTAGAACAAACTGGTTTGTTTAAACCCTACAAAGCAATTTGACACTCTTGCTCACGTGCTTGTACATATAAGACATATAAAGAGAGTTAATAACCACTTCAATATAAACATATCGTTTGACTTTGGTCGTGACCTGGAATCAGATTTCCTCTGGCTGTCTTTCTGAAACTCGTTATCATTTATTATTTAAATGCCTGGAAAATGAGCCAAAGGAATTTTTCTCAGGTCTTTTTATAGTCTTGTAGGTGACATATTATTTGCGTAGTGTAGAAATGTTTCTGTTCTCTGGCCGTACTGAATAACGTTATTGTAGCTGGTGAATGCTGAAGGAATTTGTTTCAAGGTCTGATCCCATGCCAGCCGACCCATTAGACCTTGATGGCTGTTCAGCCATGTTTTGCCATTGCTTGGGCTGTGTTTGTTCTCTTAAAAACCAGACGAATCTCCAGAGAAATAGATGAAGCCATTAGCATGGTATTATATATAATAGCCGTAGACAGGGATGTAGAAAAGCATGGTTTGCTTGCAAAACGTTTTTGGACAAATTTCTTTATTTTGGTATATTTGACCATCTTAAAGGATGTGCTGTTACTTTATCATGTGTAAGATGAGCTTTTTATTGATTAAGGAATTAAGCCGTTCGAACAGTAACGATTTCAACTTATCTAGAAGGCAGTGCTGCAACCTGATATGGTTCATTTAGTAAAGGAATATTGACCTCCATTAAACTTGCAACCTTCTGCTGACCAGCACAAGTCAATTAAAGTGAAATAAAATAAAAAAGACTTATGATACAAATATAAATTTTCACGAAAAAACTGAAGTCTGCTGCTTCAGTGTTTTTAGATTTTTTTTGTCAGTATACTAAAATATAATTACAAGCGTTTCATAAGTGTCAAAAGCTTTTATTGACAATTACATTAAGCTTATGCAGAGAGTCAATATTTGCAGTGTTGACATTTCTTTTTCTGCAATTCGTCCTGGCATGCTGTCAGTCAACTTTCCGAGCCACATCCTGACTGATGGCAGCCCATTCTTTCATAATCAATGCCTGGAGTTTGTCAGAATTTCTGGCTTTTTGTTTGTCCACCCACCTCTTGAGGACTGACCACAAGTTCACAATGGAATTATGGTCTGGGGAGTTTCCTGGCCATAGATCTTAAATTTTGATGTTTTGTTCCCCGCGCCCCGAGTTATTAAGGCAAGGAGCTCCATCATGCTGGAAAAGGCATAGTTCATCAGCAAACTGTTCTTGGATGGTTGGGAGAAGTTGCTCTCGAAGGATATTTTTGTACCATTCTTTATTCATGGCTGTGTTCTTAGGCAAAATTGTGAGTGTGCCCACTATCTTGGTTGAAAAGCAACCTCACAGATGAATGGTCTCTGGCTGCTTTACTGTCAGCATTAAGATGGTTGTCTTTGTGCTTAAGCTAATACTGTCTGGATTGGCCTGAGGATTTACAGGGTCCTGTTCTAAATCAAATTCTAATTTTGTCACATACACAGTTACACAGTATGATATGAAGTGAAATGCTTATAAATTTCTCTTCATAAGCAGTTGTTTATGTTCAAACTCACTGGCTTCTTTAACCAACTAACTAAGGAGTACAAATGAAGTTGATTCTAAACCAAATAAAGATTCAAACATTGTTTAATCTCTTTAAGACCACTGGTCTATGTCTTTCATGCAGTAGACGGACATAACAATGAACCAGCGGAATGGAAATCGAAATATTGGACATTTTCAAACAATACTAACAAAATTGTTAATAAACTGATTTATGCGATTATTCAGGACACTGTTGGGTTTCTGTATGTAGAGAATCTTGAATCTGTGTTAAGCTATTGGTGAGCAGGGTAATGCCAAACACTGATCTACACAACCGTTTTTGATATTTAAGAAATGTAAAAACTGTTTTATTAAAATCATTGCTGCATAAATTTAGTAAGTGAGGTTAAAAGAGAAATATAAAAAAACCCTGCAAATTCTTGAGTGTCTACATTTATATAAGCCATTTAAATTTTCACATCCAACATCCACAAAACGGTAGGAAATTCCTTTTTTTTTTTTTTTTGGTCCCCACTTTTAAGAGTTCTTGAAAAGTCCTCAAAAGCTCAAGAATGCTGCCCGTACTAGTGTTGAAGCTTACACAAATAATTCAGGAGCTACATGGCTAGTCACTAGGCTTTGTAATGTGTGTCTGAGTAACTCTGCTGTGATATAAATAGTATGCACGTTTATACCGAAGGAGATTTTTATTAACAAGCTTTTAGAAATGTTCCTGTATTTGCCACATATGTTTAGAAGGGTTAACAGATAAACTTAGATCTCTGTAACATTGGGTTTTGGACAAGGTGTGTGCAGTGCTGTTAACGGATCACATGTTTAGAGAACAGCGCAGGAATGTTATTTGATTCTTGATAAAGGTCTCAGCTGGATGTCGGCCAACTCCCGTTTCTTAGCTTCAAATGAAAACCGATCTCATTTCTTGCAGGCTGGTTGAAGTTTGATCTTTGGGTGAGTGTGAGTGTTTAGCTGTCAGGCTCAGTTTCCTTTAAATGGATGTCCTGGTAGATGTTTCACCTTTATTTGCCATGTGATGCCATGTTGAAGTCTTCAGAAAATCTGTCATAAACCTTAATGTTGCCATTACTACAAGCACTAAAACAGGGTGGGTCAGGGTATTTTGAGAATGTTTAATATTTAGGAAACTATTTAGTCTACGTTCACACTGATCGGAGCTGAGTCACTTTTGTATGTAATCCTAGATCGGGTGCATAGCTGATTGACGGTCATGTGACTTGAATGAGAGGGGCAGGGGAATTCATGCAGCTTTTTCCTACTGCACGTGCATGGGGACGTCAGCAGCGTGGGGATTCCATAGCAGTGTAGCAATATCTGCTAAAACAGGTCAAATGAAGCGTCGGGCTGTCGTCCTTCTTTTGGAACTCAACAAATTCAGCCGACTGACTGCGAGCCATCCTCCATGGCAAAATTGCAGAAATCGCATCCGTGTGGTCGCACAAACTCATAACACATTTTAATCCAGATTACATGAGCAAAAACGTATCAATGTGCCGTTTCGGAGGATAGGCGCGTCCATTTAATAACTCTTGATCTCCTGGGATTTTCACACACAACTTTCCTAGAAAAACAAAACAACAAAATGCACTGAGTAAGCAACAGTTCTGTTGGTGAAAACGCGGTCAGAAAAATGGTCAGATTTCAGGAAGAATTATAATAACTAAATGAATCATGGTTTATAACTGTGATGAGGAGAAAAGCATCTCAAGAACTTAAGGTGGATGAGTGGGCTACAACAGCAGTTCATCAACATTGGCCTCCAGTCCTATCAATCAAGAACAGGAATCTGAGTCTGTCATCAGTCACCAACATCCATGCCACTTACAGATACTATGTTTTTTTCCTCCATTTTTATGTTGGATGTGAACATTAACTGAAGCTCTTGACCTACAAGACATTTAGTTTCTACACTGTGCTGCTGCCACATGATTGGCTGATTAGATAACTGCGTAAATTAGCTTGGTTTATAGGTTTATAGTGAGTATATATAAAATGCTAAATAATACATACTCTGTAACCAGTATAGGACAGTGGTGTTTAAAAAAAATAAGTATGATCACAGAAATATTTCCCTTTTTAGTAAAATCTTTTTACTGATGCACACTCAAAGCTTGAATGCATTATCAGTAGAGGAAACCAGGAGCGGAAGTTCCTTTTTATCATCCCTAACATCATCCCTTCCTTTATTTTTTATATAGCAAACCGTGCAAAAGAAGGACAGAAGGAGGAAATGACATTACGTTTAGTATCTGTGCCTGAAGTCAACAGTTGAGATGGAGAAACTTCCCGAATGACCACATCATTTTTTTTCCACCGCCACGATATTGTACACTCTTCAGACAGACACACTGTGACACCCTGAGACTTTCTGTACTGTAGTACCTAATTTTTAGTTTTTACATAAATTTAACATGTGCATAGTTCAAGTAAAAGAAAGCATTATTGTAAAAAAGTGAAGTGATTGATTACTAAACATAACTCTAATGATTATAAAGATTGACTTCGCTGTCTTCCACACCTGACATAAAGCTGAAGATCATCACTAGCAAAAACAAGACGGCACAAAACTACTGCAGACTTACAGAAGAAACTTACAGACTAAGAAACTAGAATTCATATACTACACTTCTCCATTCCTCAGAAGCCTCTGACTTACCAATGGTTTGGCAATTCACTCAGAACCCATCAATTTGGTGATCAACTACTGTACTTTACCTGTACCACATGCACCAGAAATACTGCACCTTCTATTGTTATTAAAAATAAAAGGGCAGGTGAACTGAGTGTTGAGGTGCTAGCCATGCACATTTAAATCGCTCATTAAATACAGCGCTCTGCTCTAAACTTGCTGCCTCCCGTTTCTTACTGAACAATAACAACAAAACGTCCTGCATTGAAGTCCCGCCATCTTTCAGACGTAACCAATTAAAGACAAATTCTTGTAACCAGTCATCAATCATTTTTTACATCTGATTGCTTCTCTGAATGCTAGAATGAGCCCAATGCTCTCAGTTGCACTCAAACGCTTAATTTTTTGTTGTTGGTGATTTTCACCCTAAATACGTCGTATCTCACATTAAGGCTACTACTCCTACCAGACAGGGAGACTTTCACGCGTTTCCTCCAAACAACGTGACGCTAGCTGAATGCATCTTTTCAAACCGCTTACTCACGTTGGGGGCGGCATAACACAATTGGAGGACAGCGCTTTCCGTCTTTTCCGCCTATGTGTGTTCACAGACGCCAATGACTGGCTGTAGAGCCGTGTGATTAAGCTGAGAGAGCTCGGCCAATCAGCTGTCTCCAGGCCCCCGGCTGCAAGAGGCTACAGCATCACCTGGGAATCTAACTAGCAATCTCCTGATGATAGGGCGAGCACTTTACCACAGTGCCACTCGGGGGCCACACTCAAATATTTTAATATTTTTATGATTAAAAAATATAAAAGTCTGCTCTGCTAATCAGTCTCAATCTCAGCTGAACTTTCAGGTTATTGTGTTTGATGCACTACAGCTGGGAGAAATGTGTTAAAATCCAAGCAAACAAAAAAAAATATATATATATATTTTCTATGTAAAATGTGAAATAGTTTGGAACGGAAGAAAGTACAGACAAAAAAGTAAAAAAAAAAAACCTATATAAGGGATGTATTCCCTTAGAGAAAAGCTTATACTGTATATGATTAAAGCCCATTAGTGGTTAAGGGTTTGTGCTAATAACTAGTTGTCTGGTATAAATAATTCTCCTAGATTTTTTTAGCCTGACGCTTGATGACTCTTAAGCTCAGTTTGTTATCTGATTATTTAAGTTATTCAGTAATTTCAGGGAAACGACCAGGAATATTAAGTCATTTTTAAAGTGGGTGTATGGGTGTGTTGAAATTCTGCTAAATTTTTCACTCCCAGGTTGCATCATTTGGGCAGAAACGTTCATGAAACCTTGGCATGTCAGGACCTGATACAGGATTATCTGGAATGTTCTGCTTCAGTTTTCTATTTCAGTGTTTTGGTAGTGACATGTTCCTCACAGCATGAGCCAAATAATGATTAGAATATTACAGCTACATGAATCAATGATATTAATTAATGATCCCAGGGCATAAATAAATATGGAGTACAATAATAATAATACAATACAATAATAACAGTATAAGGCTGACAAAAAGGTTTGATTGATTGCGAAAACAATAAAATGAATAGCTTGAAATATCTCACAGTGCTGTGCAGAAGTCTTGAGCCACCCCAGTTTTGTTCACATTTTGTTTCCAAAGAGCCAGTTTAAAGTAGTGTTGAGGAACAGTTCTCCAGGCTTTATGATGGACTTTTTCGCCTCTTATTTGAAATCTAGTCCCTGTACCCGTGTAGTTTCAGAGGAATGTTAAGCCACACAGTGACCTATGAATCATTCAAGCATTAAAAAATGAACTCAAGGTATGAACCAGTGGGAAAACAGGTGCAGATGATGACAGATGATCAGGCCAGTGATTAGTATACTGGTGATGCTGAATGCTGAGTTGTTGGAACGAGAGGGGAAATGAGGTCGCTGCTGAGGTTTTGCTGCTGACGATCAATTTTTAGATTGTGCTGCAATTTGCAGCCTGTCACAGTAAAACATTTATTTCATTTTCTTTAATTTAATCGACATAATTTCATTTATTAGGAAGAAATGAGGCGTGGCTTAAGACTTTTGCACAGTACTGTAATTACCTTATTAAGTTCATTAACTGGCATAGTTTCCTCTTTGTTACAACTGCGTTGTAGTTCCACAACTGTTTATAGTTTAATCGCACCACGTGCACACGTAGCCTTGATTTCTAATGACGCATACAGACACCGTGCCAGAAACACGCAGGCAACAGATGTGTATTTAAATCAAGTATAAAGCCACCCTTATGAGTGTACGACACACACCCATTCCAGTTTGGGCTTCTCCGTCAGTGGCAGATTGTCTGAGATTTTACACAGCTCTATAGTGCTGCACACAGTACTGATAATAGTGAGAGGTTTAGTGGAAAGGTGATAATGCTGACATCGGTGTAGTGTGTCTTACTATCAGCAGGATGTGGTGTTTCCTGCACTCTTAAGCTCTCTAAAAATGACTCAATGGTACTTTTCTAGCCTTTTACTCACTAAAACTAGTTCGTGAGACAGTGTTTGTGTCTGACTAAAAATAAGCCCAAAACTACTTGTCATTTATAAAATCTACCACAGACAGGTTTATGTGCTAACATGATTAGAGATGAAGTTTACTCAAAATTCTTGTGAAGGTCTAGTTTAAAATTTACAGTTAGTTTATTATTTCACATTGGACTGCTTTCTCAGTGAGCGACAAGTCAAGCTGATTTTGCAAAAATAAAGCTCCAGCTTGTTCGCTGAACTTCAGCTTACCGTGAGGCTAATGTTGCTAACTGTAGCTTTTATTGGCTTTTAGTAGCAATAGACTCATTGTGTGTGTGTGTGTGTGTGTGTGTGTGTGTGTGTGTGTGTGTGTGTGTGTGTGTGGAAGCGTGTTTCACAATGATGTCATTAGTTTCACCTGTTACATGATATAAAATTATAAACAGGAACTACATATCCGGTCCCACTGTTACTTAAGAACTAGTGCTGCACTGTTAATCGCCTGAAATACAGACCTGTGCAATTATTTAATCACAAAAGGCTCTAATTAATTACTGGTATTATTATATGCACAGCCAGGACTTTGTGTAGAGGTTTGTCAATTTAAGTATTTTAGTTTTTTTGAGATGATAAAAATAAATCTTGTAAACATTGTCTTTATAAGGCCATTTGAGCCATTATTTGCCATGAGCCTAGATAAATACAGTACAAAAAGTTTAGGCAAACTGTGGGTGTAAATTTATGTATTTATTTATTTATTTATTTATTTAAATATTTTTTGGTACTTCATTATTAAGTCACTAAAAACAAATTCTGCTTTTCAAATATTAGTATTCCAGCAAAAAAGGAAAATTAATTCTACAGAAAAATATCCGTAGGTCTCCTCGATTCTATGTAAAATTATTATTATTTAAAGGACTACAATTTAAACAAAAACAAACAAATTAAAAAAAAAAAGTTATTTGTATGTGACTACTGTGCATGACTTTTGCACAGTACTGTATACAGTGGAACCTTGGATTACGAGCATAATTCGTAAAGGCGAGAGTGTGTGTGTGTGTGTGAAGGGGCACGGTGTTAAATTATGCGCACGCACACATAACAGGCTGAAACAGGGAGAAAATGGATCTTTAACCTCTCTAATGAGAATTTCTTTTGCTTTAAATGCGCACACACACGTGTTGTAAGAAACAGTACACGCGCGCTGTACACACCCGCTTACAAACACAAAATAAAATATGTTTTACACCCACACACGTAGTCACAGTGTTATAGTAAACAGTACACGCGTGCACGGATGTTGATTATACCAGTGAGAGACGAGCACTGAGACCCAGCAGGGGAGACGATTAACCACAATTCCGCAGCGCAAGAGAGAGAAAAAACGTTGGCTCAGTTGTGATCACGTGACGCTCGGCGTCAAAACAAGAAGCGCATGCGTGATACATGATACTCGGTCCTCGTAAACCAAGACTTGCTTGTTTTTCAAGTCAAAATTTATTAAAAATCTTTGCTCCTCTTGCGGAACACTCGTAAACCGTGTTACTTGCAATCCGAGGTTCCACTATATTTGAATAGAGAGTAGTACATTTAATAGTTAAATATCACAGTTTAAATCAGTCGTACCTCGGCATATCTCATGAACTAAAATTTTGCAAGAAATTTGCCTCCGAATTAGCGAATTAACTTGTTCGCATCAAGCGAAAGCCAAGCAAAGCAAGTTTACATATTTGTTTGTGGGTTTTTTTTTGCATTTCGTGCAAGATTTAGTGAACACATTAGAGAACTAGGTTCTCTTTGGAAGTGACAAGGATAGATAGGATCATGAATGAGTTCATCAGAGAGACAACCCATGTTGGATGTTTTGGAGATAAAATCAGAGAGGCCAGATTGAGGTGGTTTGGACATGTTCAGAGGAGAGATTGTGAATATATCAGTAGAAGGATGCTGAGGTTAGAACTTTTCTCCTCTAGAAGAAGGCAGATGATTCGCTGTGGCGACCCCTGAAAGGGAACAGCCGAAAGACAAAGAAGATAGCACCATGGGTGGTTCGGTAACAAGAACAAAACGTAGCCACTTTCAGTTTCGTTTTTAAGGCTGTCGGTGCCAAGAAGAATCATAAATTAAGGTTAAGTGAGGGTTAATGTCTATTTCATATTTTCCTTCATTTACATGTCTTTTCTAAAAGTTTTTTATGATTTTTAGATGCAAAAATATGGTTATAGTGTTGTTTTTGGGTGGCTGGAACGGATTATCTGCATTTACATTATTTCTTATGGGAAAATGCGTTTTGCAGTAT
>JAOTRS010000008.1:212391-222836 GCA_028565755.1 Dinotopterus cunningtoni
TTTTCCTGAGCATTGTATGGTCTGGCCTTGGAGTGAATGTGCTTGGGCTGTCCACTCCTGGGAAGACTGACAGTTGTTTTATAACCCTTTGCAGATTGATGTGCAGCAACAATTGCTTCTCTAGGACCATTGCTTCTGTCTTCCCTACTTGGCATTGTGTTAACACATACCTGAATGCTTCAGACCAGCAAACTGCCAAAACTTCAGCTTTTATAGAGGTCTGAATACCTGCTGATGATCAATTAATCAAGGACTGATAATTACAAGCAGCAGGGAGCAACTTGCCACTTATATCCTGTGGAAGCAGTCAGGGGGAACTGAGTATTGGCAGCATTTAAATTTTTTGGGCTTCATTTTTGTTAAATAAATAATGGCACGGTGAAAATGAATAATGTTGTTTGTCTGAGGTTGTATTTGTTTAACACGAAGACCCGCTACAATCAGATGATTTTTTTACACAAGACGGGGCACTAACTTTTACACATGTATGACTGTAAGTTTAGTAGTATGCACCAAAGCAAAACATTATTTCACACCCTATTAAGTGTAGTAGTATGTGCCAAAACAGTGTATTATTTAGCACCCTACAGTACTATGTGCTTCAGTCCCTTCAATAGAGTCATTTGGTACATAGCCTTAGGCAATGGTCAGTTACAATATCTTGCTGATATTAAACTATTCCACTGCAAATAACATCTAGTATACTGTAAATGGAGTACTAGTTATTTAACTAGTTCACTTTTTATTTGTTCCGTATACTGTTTCCATCCCCCTTTGTCACACACTCTTTTTCCACCCGTAAGTATGTATTGTTGCTTCATAACCAAATTAATAATTAATTTTAAACATGGGTGGATGAAAACACTGTGTACAGGTACTTGAGGCAAAAATGCTCGTAAGCTTATTATACCCAATTACCTTCTAACAGCTTCGCATTGCATGCGCAATTCTATAACACTGCTGTATAACATGCTTCAAGTGCTTTGACATGTATGGCACTGTTCAGTCCTTTAAATCAGCTGTGGTACATCTGGTTAAAGCTGGGGTGTTTGGGTAGGTGTGATCACAGAAGTGGTGAACTAAACCAGCTCCCTGACGCTGCCTGTGAAAAAGGGGCGGTCTCTATACGCAACTAGATACGAACTCTATCTGCAAGAAGTGACCGACATAAAAGTTTTTCAGTCCTGTCCCTTTCTCACACACCCTCCATCCGGTGTTTGTCCTGTCAGGTTTAATTTGTGCCACGTGAAACCAAGGAGAAAATGAACCGAAAGTATTTTAACGTTTTTGATTTTGGAAAAAGAGTGAATGTAAAGTCAACACACTTTGTGGCTCTAGTTCACTTCCCCTTAGATAAATCTTTCTCATTTTTGTCTCCTCAGCTTGAGTAAGGTTCATATTAAGTGTATGTTAGGACATGGGGGTGCATTAAGTATATCAAGCAGGTCTGGTTATTATATATATTTTCATTTTGTTGTAGATATAAACGCTTATTTATATATAAAAAAATTATATTTATGCATGAGTTTTTAGTTGTCTGACAGTTTGATTGGTCACTTTGATTAAATGTGTGTAATTCAGAGTCAAACTATAAATACTGTCAAATTGGACACTATGCGTTTTTCTCATTGGAAAATCCAGAATCAAAAGCTTTTGGTTCTGATAAATAGAGTAGTTGTTAGCTCAGTGTTTTAAGCCTCTGAATTACTTATGCAAAGGTCAGTGATTTGAGCCCCAGCTCCACTTGACCAAGGCCCTTAACCCTGTGTGCTCCAGGGGCACCGTATAATGGATGTTCCGACCCTCGCTTCCTAACAAAAGAAAGCTGGGATAAGCAAAAAGTGGAGTAGTATTAAGTAGGGTAGTTGTGGGTAAGGCAGTTGAAGGGTCTGGATTGCTGATCACCGGGTTCACCACTCTTGAGGTCTTAGGCAAGACCTTTAACCCTACGCCATATACAACCTGTCCAGTGTTAGAAAATGGAAGGACTGCAACATGCAGGGCATCTGGTGTAAAGCCTATGCCAGATCTTACAGCTCAAATGTGTCAAAAGTGTTTCTGCATTCTTCTAGTTAGTTATTTGCTCATGCAAAGGTTTCCTGGAAAACTGAACCAGATCCAGAAACAGGCTTTGCCCTCGGAAACACAGCGCCATCGAATCTGTTTAGCTGTGATACATAACACCAACCTGCCATGAGCAGCTCATTAAAGTCGTAAGAAGATCGTTGTGTCCCAAGACGATATTTAGCACCTTTGTGAAATATTCAGTAGTTCTTTTCTTCAGTGGGTTCAGTAGAGCGTGTGCATGTGTATGGGAGTGTAAAAGTGTGTTTCTGCATGCTTCAGGTGAGTTATTAGAAACTCTGGTTTAAATAGTGATTCATTAAAATGTGGCTTAGTGCTAAAGATATGATTATAACACACACTAACAAAATACAACCTCAAATCAAAATAAATACTTTTAACCCTCCTTTCTATGGTCTGTCTTGTTTTTTTTTCCACCCATGCTGTGTTTAAATGCTGACTGCTGATACATTAGGTCTTGCTAGTCTTCATCAACACTTCTTGTTGTGTTTTAGTCAGGGAATGATTTACAGCCGAGGTCTTCCCACAGGAAATCTGCCTGCCCTAAAAAGCTGATCTGGCAATTCTAATGCTCTGAGTCATGTTTCTAAAAGCCAGAAAGGCACATCAGATACTGACTCCAGGAAGGAGGGTGCAGTATGCTAGGGAGGAGGTTGATGACTTCGTTGTTGTTCACTTTTTCAGACATTTACAGTACTGAGAGAGTCTCGAGCCACCACTCATTTCTTCATATTAAAATAAGTGATGTAGATTAAATGAACGAAACAGGAACAAATGTTTTTACACCGACAGGCTGCAAAGTGTCTTAAGGTACAATTTAAAAATGAGTTGTTTATGTAAGAACCTCAGCAGCAACCTCATTTCCCCTCTCGCTTGTTTCAACCACTCAGCATTCAGCATTACCAGTATACTAATCACCGGCCTGATCATCTGCACCGGTTTTCTCACTGGTTCATGCTTTAATTTAGATGTTATTTTATTGTTTAATGATTCATGGGGAATTGTGTTGCTTAACAAAGAAATAACATTTCTCTGAAACTGGTCAGGTACAGGGACTGGACTGAAAATGAAAGCCAAAAACTTAAAAAAATAAACACCCTTCAGAAAGCCTTGAGAACTATTCAACAAGATTACATTAAACATACAAGAAGCTCTATCTCTTCTAAAGCATAATATGAAGAAATAAGGTGTGGCTTAAAAGTTGTGTAAACAGTACTATATATCAGTGTATTAAAATGAAACTGGCCTTACTGATATGCCAGTGTGTGAATATGTGCTTAAAAAGAAAAAATAGATCCAAATACATTTTGAATAAACCTCTGGTTTATATTATTCAAGCAAAAGCTTGAATGTTGAAAACTACTGTTTACATAGTTTACATGGTGCTTTATTTGACTTATTGTAATGTATAAGGTAAATCTGGCGGAATGTCACTTTGTAAAGGAAATATTTTAAAGTAAAATTAAAAACTGGAACTATGATATAGTCATGAAAGCAGATCCAATCTGTTACACATAGCTTAAGAGACCTTCGTTTGGTTCCTCATCTTCGAAAATGTAGCACGTTTCATGACTATGTCCAAAGAGCTGGAGCTGGGGCGTCAACATATTCACACACTGACTTTATAGGCATTTCATTGATGCATGTGCCAAAAAATACAAAGGCCGTTTACCCTGATTAAAGCTGAGAGATTCTGTAAACAGCTCTCCGGCTAAATCAAAGTGATGTAATTTGTCTTGAACCCATCGAAATCATGTTGTAAGATGCCATCAAAGGGATAGTTTTCTTACTGGGTTAAAAGAACACAACACCCTTTTAGCTAAATTCAAATTATTTACTGCAACTCTACATTTCAAATATCTGTATGAATGAAAACATTAGGGGTGAAGGTTGTAGCCCTGTATCAGTAAAGTAAAGAAAGCGGAAATGACTTCACAGTTTCCAGTTTTGCTGATCTGAGCACCTCTGTGGGCCAGGAGACAAATCATTTTGAACATTTAAAAGAAACAAATGCAATCAAAAGTAACTTAGCTAATATACATGTCGACATCATAACACACAATCGTGTTTGGTTGAAGGAGCAAGACCTGAGACCTTCTAGTGTGATCTAGGCATAAAGCTTTCAGACTTTGTGAATCAAAATGTCAGACATTCAAATCCAAACCTTCATATACAGTACCAGTCAAAAGTTTGGACACATATTTGCACTCATTTTCTATATTCTAGAACAATCCAATCTTTTTTCAAAACTATAAAATAACACACATGGCATTTAGTAATTAAGTAACAACAGCAGTCAGTTGTTACGTTAAGACATGAAGGTCAACTGTTCTGGTAAAGTTCTTGCAAGAACAGTATTGTGTAAGTATAAAGTGCATTTGCAAAACCCATCAAGCACCATGATGAAACTGGCTCTCATGAAGACCATCCCAGGAAAGCAAGACCAAAACGTACCTCTGTTGCAGAGGAGAAATTCATTTAGATTTACCAGCCTCAGAAATCACCAATTAACAATCAGTACCTTAATTTAAAGCCGTTATGTAGGCTATTTTAAACACCTTCAACATTGTTTTACAGTGTAGAAAGAAATAAAAATCAGGGAAGACCATGGAGTTACAAAGTGTGTCCAAACTTTTGACTGGTAGTGTACTTGCTAGCTTAATTTTCTCAATCCATGCAGGTATTATACTATACTCACTTTTTCTTCACTCACGTCCTGCTCCCTCAGCATGTCCGTTTCTGCAACAGTTTCTCGACCGACTACGGCGAACACCAATCCCTTTTTGGACGACAGTTGGGATGTTGGCATTTCAGAAAACCTCATCAGTGTTGAAGAGACAACTGTAAAAAAAGGACGTGCCCCGTTACCTCCACAGTTGATGGGGACAGGCGTTTCCTCCAAAGAGGTTCCAAAGCAGCATTCCTATTCAAAAGAAGTATCAAAACGTCCAGCACCTCAACCACCAGATATAGTGACGATGACCAGAGAAGTGACAGTTAAAGAAAACACAGATCAAGCAGGCCTTGGTCAAGGAGCAAAGAAAACTCCCGAGAGACATCATGAAAGCAAAGTTTTGTCAGTCTCTCAAGATGACTCACAAGTTGATACAAATCCTTTCACATGTGCTCAGCCACAGGCTGTAAAACCCAACAAAAGACCAGCACCAAAACCAAGAAGTGGGATTTCTGTACCTGAGGATAAGCCAACTAATGTTGGTAAAAAACTAACAGAAGATAACATTCACCTTGAAGAAAAAGCAAGTGCTTCTAATAGTAAAGGTAGTCCACCGAAGAGGAAACTGTTGAGAGCACCGAATGATATTGCAGATTTAGATGTCATAGCTGATTTAGCTGATGATCTGTCAAGAAAAGAACAAAATCTGGAGGACATATTTCAACCGGGCTCTGACAAACTTAATTCTCCTTCATGTGTCAAATGGGATTCAGGTCCCGAACCTCTGATTAGCAAGACTGATGGACTGCCAAGCATGGAAAGTTCCCAGAAGAAGTCTCATGCACCTCTTCCTCCAACTAAACCCAAAAGAACTGGAGATCCAAGCGCACCACTCCAGCAGCCATCTCTTTCAAACAAGACTAACCTTGGGCAAGCCAAAGAGAACCATAGTAATAAGGGAGGCCAAAATAATGCATCGGTTTCCAGTGTTGAAATTCCTGCAGTCAGGACTCCTTCACCTTCCACAGATTTATTTTCAATATTCAGTCCACTTGCTGAGAAATCACAGATCATGAAACCAGTGGAGACAGTTTCTGGTTCTGGGTCTAAGACTTTGCCATGGGCTAAAGTGGTACCCAGTGATGCAGGTGAAGTAAGGGAACAAGTTGCTCCTACTTCAGTAAGCAGGTGAGATTCTTCCATATAGTCATAATGAGTGATGGTGATGTACACTAATCTTGATCATGTACGGTAATCTTGTAAACTATGGCTGTGTAACTATACTGGTAACTTTGTAAGCCTGTTTAGTGCTGTGGGAAGAATGGTATAAGTCTGGGAAAGCACCTCTTCAAATGGCATTTGCATTTAAACAGTTTAAACATCCTGGTTGTCTCAACATGCACAGTTTCTCTGAATTTTTGGTTTTGGTCAATCATCTATATATATAACTTTGTGACACCTCTTGTGGATTAGATACCTGACTGTGTTGCAGTTATTAGAGATATAGAAATTTGATCTAAACACCCTAAACAACTCCTATAATTCTGAATCCTTTTCTATTGTGAGTTAGCTTGCAACAAGTTAGCCAAATATTGTTTTTTTTTTCTTTCCTTTTCTGTACATGTCATCTCAGTAGATGTCATCATTGTTCACCGGTCACTTGTTGTCGTCAAAGAACTTCTTCTTATGTACTTCCTAGTGCTGATTTCATAGTCCAGATAGACAAAAAAAAACAATAGATGTTACCCAAGCTTCCTAGCCTCATTGTATTTACACAACTTTGAACTGGAACTTGTTTGTCAGTCTTCACACGATTTCTCTCGAGTGCCGTTCAAACTCTTCTCTGGGGAACCGTATGGTGAGATTGCTTTCTTTAGGAATAACCCTCTGTTCTAACAATGTGCTATTCATCTTGAAGATTGCAGTATATTTTATAATTTGGTGCTTGGTGGCTTATCTCTGCTGTGTTATATGAATAAACGCTCTTCACTGAAAGACTGTTAAAGTTATCTTTTTGTCCATGTACAGGCAACATGCTGTGAAACCCCTGAGCGCTGCAGAGAATATGCCGGAAACGTTCGATTTTCGAGTAACTGAAAACACACAGCCCAAAACAAAGGTACAGCGAGTGAGTGAGTGAATGAATGAACGCTGTTGTTGTCATGTCTTTATTAGGTCTTAAACGTGGGAAAATCTTACCAAATGAATATATAGTGTTAATGCAGCAAAGCTACTGAATGCTGAAGAACCAATGTAAAAACCGTTACAAAATGTCTGTTTTTGGATAGATTGCAAACATTAGGATTTATATATTTGTTTAAATAGTACAACATTACAATTCATTGAACTCTCTAGAACAATGGAAAAGTAAAACAAAAATAACAGCATAACAATTATGTTTAACAGTTATCTTGTCATCATGTTACTGGTACAGTTAAACCTTGATTGCGACCACAATTCGTCCACACACACGTGGTCACAATGTTGTAGTAAACAGTACATGCGCTGACGGATGTGCACTGACACCGAGCATCGGAGACGATTACCCCCAATCTCGCACGCGAGAGAGGAGAACCATCGGCTCAGTTGTGATCACCTGACGATCGGCAGACAAAGCGCATGTGTACTACAGTACGCGTATATCAAGACGTCGCTCGTTTATCAAGTTTATGTCTTGCACTCGCAGACCAGGTTACTCGTCTTACCCAAGGTTTTACTGTATAAAATTTATAATCAATGTTTTTCAAGTCACCTTGCGGTGATGTTAGTGTTGTGGCTGATTGGTGTATAAAAAC
Organism: Dinotopterus cunningtoni; assembly: GCA_028565755.1. Lineage (NCBI taxonomy): Eukaryota > Metazoa > Chordata > Actinopteri > Siluriformes > Clariidae > Dinotopterus > Dinotopterus cunningtoni. The sequence continues at coordinate 219,946 of JAOTRS010000008.1, forward strand.
TAAAGGTTTCCTTTTAGTTTGTGAAGGTAAAAAATTAGGTTAAGGTGTAGACTTGCAGAATGTCAGTTGTGTGTGTGTGTGTATGTGTGTGTGTGTGTGTGTGTGTGTTTCAGACTGCAGAAGCAGCGCCGAAAGGGCCATATTCTCAGTTGACACACACCGAGCTGGTCTCGATGGCTTTGCGGCAGCAGGAACAGATTTCACATCGTGATGCCAGGATCCAAGAGCTGGAACAATACATCGATAACCTGCTGGTGCGTGTGATTGAAGAAAAACCAAGTATTCTGATGTCCATGAACACAATGAAGAAATCTATCTAAGCACTAACAGCAGCAGGGGGTGGCGATGAGAACATTCAGAGAGTGAATTAATGCTTAAATACTGACTTTCAGGAAGGTGAACCCTGACAATGCTGAGCCAGACGTTTAGTATCGCACTCAGTGCAGTGCAAAGTCTGAGGTGTTAAAGTCTTTATAACGGAAATAAACACATAAACGGGGGTTCATCCCCGCCCCTCCTCACTTTTATCAACCTCTGCTCTTACTACATATCACGGGACAGAATTAAATGTGTGTAACATTGTCTTCTCTGCTGTTTCCTGTTTTTTCAAAGCTCAGGCTTTGTTCACTGATGGACAGGGAAAAAATGACTTCTATATACCTACTGTGTTTAATAGTTCCCTTTTTTGCGAAACGAAGAAAAGGTCACACCTAAAACACAAAGTATATTGCCTTATTCAAGATATTGTGTAATTTGCTGTATTGCAATATGAGTGCAATACTGTAAGTGTCTCTAAAGCACTTTAATCAGATACATTTTCTCCTTTTGAAAATCTGTAAATATGAATGATTATTTGTACTTGAACAGTTGGTGTTTATCTTCCATTCTGAAATAAAAAAAAATCACTTTGCAATACCATCGTCTATTTAACCATCTTTTTAATAATGCAGCAAGTATTCTGCCATTTAAGTTCACATTTCAATTAAATTAAATACATTTTATTTATATAGAGATTTTAACAATAGTTATTTCAGCAAAGCAGCTTTACAGAATAAAAAAAAAATAGAAATAAGTTCGAAATGTATGAGAAAATATGTTTAAATTATAAAGGCAACGGTGGGAAGGAAAAACTCCCTGAGATGACAACAGGAAGAAACCTTGTGAGGAACCAAACGCAACAGGGAACCCATCCTCATTTGGGTGATACCAGATAGATATCGCAGGGATTGATCTCCAGTCATTCTGTGTGTTTAGGAAGTTCAGTATAACAGGAAAAGTGTTTAGTGGTTAGTATTGGCCCTGCACCTCCAGGATCAGAGTTCCATTTCTTCCTCTGGTCTGTTTATGTAATTTGCATGTTCTCCCTGTGCTGGATGGGTTTCTTCTGGGTTCACTGGTTTTATCCCACAGTGCAAAGACATTCAGATTAGGGTAACAGGTGTTCTCAGATTGTCCATAGTGTGTGAATGACATAGAAACAATGGATATACAGTATCTCCAGGGTGATATATCCGTATATCTGATAATTAAATAAGATGTGTTGGGAGCAGGGGAATGTTTTAGGACCATTAAATGTGCACACATAGATCAAGGCTAAGAATCTGTGTGAGGTTTTCTACATCTTAAAACCCTTCATGCAGATGAGAATCCATTAGTAGCTTTGCACTCGTTTGATTTGTGACACAATGACTCAATTGGCTAATATTGCCATTCTGGAGCCTATGCCAGAAGACTTATGGCACAAACCATCGCAGGGCACACACACACACACACACATATATACACACGCTCATTCACTCTCTACAGGCACAAGGGGAACACCAATCAACCTAATCTGCATTTCTTTGGACTGTGAGAGGAAAGCAGAGTACCCAGGGGAAACCCAACAAGCACAGGGAGAACATGCAAGCTCCATGCACACAGACCTGAGGAGGGAGTCGAACTCGGACCCTGGAAGTGCTAACCACTATACCACCGTGCTCAAGTGAACATAAAGACACCAAAATGTGATCTTTTTTTTTTAAGCAAAAATACTCTTTATATTGTTAGGTAAAACTACCAAGAATACAGTATTATTGTAAAAAGCTTCACCTTAAAATTCTCCAATTTTTAACATAAAGAACACTTTTCCTTATGTTAAATATTTTCTTACTTTTTTTTTCTTAACGCTTTAAACGTGAAAGCAAATTTGTAAATGTATTTTTTCGTAAGGTTTTGCCAGTAACTCTGCCTCTATTTATGAAAAAAAAATAGAAATATGCATGATTAAAATATATATACTGTATCTTATGATTGTCACTGAACATTAATACATAGCATACTGTGTCGCCCTCTAGTGGCATTTTAATTAAATGCAGTAGTAAATCGGTGTTTGGTCGAAACATGCTTCCTACTAAAATGTGCTACCGACCTGTTCTGCGCATGCGTAGAATATTTTTGCAACTTTCCGATGTTTAAACTGTAAGTATTTGCATGTATACGTTAGTTTATGCTGTATAATACTAATGTTTATTGCATGTTTTACTTTAAACGTAACGCTACTGGCTCGCGCTACGGTAGCATGTTTCGATAAGGCAGTACATGTAGTCAGAACACCGGAAGTGGCGTATCGGCGCGGATATACCCGGATATAAACAAACGTATGCATGGCGTTGCTGTATGGCAGTGGAGTTGTTCGTGCTGTGACTTTTCCTGTAACGTTTAGTACCCGGTGAGTCGGTTTCAATGTGTAGAGTTTTAAGCTCGTTTGTGCTCCGTTAATGCAATCTTAAGTTATTTTACTGCTTCTTTTGCTACTTCAGCTCCTACTATTCTGCTCCTCATTTTTTATTCATAGTTAACAGAAGGAAGTTTAATTTAAAAAAAAACAAACACACACACACACACACACA
>JAOTRS010000008.1:250089-265584 GCA_028565755.1 Dinotopterus cunningtoni
TTGCCTGTACAATAGATGATTTTTAGATAAACATATGAAAAATAAGATTACAGTTTGAATTATTTGTGAGGACCTGATATGAATCATGTCTTTTATTGTGTGTGGGTTTAATGTGCAATTTTTAAAAGGTGTCACTTGTAGGAGCAGAGCAGATGACACACACTATAGATATACTCTATGTAAGAAATGAAACACTTTTGAGGGTTGCTATATTTTGAAACTTTTTATTTTGTTAATATTAAAGATGATTTAATGAATTTAATAAAATATGGAACCATAAATTAATGCAAAAGGGCTTTCTAATTTCATTATTGTTGACTGTGGGTTGTAATTATTTACATTACATACTTTAAGAGTGGAAAGTGGTAGGTCAGTGTGTTAAGGATTTGAGATACTGATCAGAAGGTGGGTGGTTCAAGCCACAGGTTTACCAAGTTGCTGATGGGCTCCTCGAACAAGGCTCGTATCCCTGTCTGCTTGAGGGGCGCTGTGTAATGGCTGATCCTGTACTTTGACCTCAGTTTCATAATAAAGCTGGGATATGCAAAGAACGAAGGATTTTACTCTGCAGTAACGTATATGTCAAATTAAAATTGCATTTGTCACATACACAACCATACACAGTGTGTGCAGTGAAATGCTAATATGATGAATAAAGGCTTAACCTTAATTAGTTTAATAATCCAAAATAGTTTTATTTAAGCTAATTATTAATTATAAATGTTTTAATGCTTTAACAGCTGCTCAGAAAGCTTTAATTTACTTAATAATGTTTTGGCTAAAGCATATTTTATAAATTGGGGGACATTAGGTTTGAGATGTTCCCTTAAAGCATATAATCTATATACACAGATAAGCCATAACATGAAAAGCATTAATATTAAAACCATCTAGGATTTATGTTCCCCTTGTGCCACCGGGGCGGCTTTGGGGTGTGCTTTGGTGCCTGACAGCAGGACATTAGCAACTGATCCTGTGGATGCTTTGGGTTGTGAGGTGCGGCCTCCGTGAATAGGATTTGTTTGCCGTATCCCATGGGTGTTGATCAGATGACGGGGTGAGGGGGGTTTGGAGGGCACATCAGTGGCCTTGGGCTGTTTGCCTGCTGGGCCCAGTGCATGGAAGGCTGTGGTATACTGTGTTTTTTGGTGCTTTTAACTATCCTAGTCAGCACTGACTTTTTTTCAGCGATTTGTACTGCCCAGGCATTTCTGAAGGCTGATGAAACTGTGGAGCAGCAGGTAATGGTGTTATGCAGGCCTCAGGATCTACAACCTCTAGGTAACCTTTTGTTATGTATAAAATATAACATTCAAAAAGAAATTAGGAGAAACCAAGTAGTTCAAAAAGAAAAAACATCCTTTATTTTTTTGTCAAATTATCTGTTTTTCATACATTTGTGTAATAAATAGTCAGGGATTGATGCAGCATTTTCATCCTCCCTCCATCACACACGGCAAACTGCTTTCATAGAATTTACAAACTGAAAAAATAATAAAAAATAAAGCTTGACACAAGCTGAAATCCTGCACGCGCTCTCTGTGTGGTGCCAAGCGAGCCCTCACCTCCAAAATATATATATATATATTTATCTATATATATACTTATTTATTTATATATTCACAGTCTGAGTATTTACACTGAAGGAAAGCGGCAGAAAAAAGACGTTTCTACAAGAAACAATCTTTAAAGGGAGAACACGACACATTGGCTCTCCCAAAAATATCTCGTCATCTCAGATTAGTTCCGCTGGTAAAAAAAAAAAAAAAAAAAGATGCACCGATACTCGATATCTCACTGTATCACGATACAATGTCCCCGATCCTTCGTACAAACGGTCCGTCTGTACAATATTGACAAACGCGGAGGGAGAGAGAGAGAGAGAGACACGCCCACCCGAATGGGAGCATAAAAGGAAGGAGATGGAAGAGAATAAAGTACTAGTGTTACAAACAGAACACACACACACACACACATATATAGATATATTCGTACAGAGATAACACAGCAGGGTGGAGAACAGCTTGCGCTGCTTAGAATGTACCCAAGGAAGAAAAATTGGCACCAATTTTAAAAAGCTTCCTGTCCTTAGCATTTAGCTCATTAGCACAATGCTACGTTGCATCACTTACAGAAAGGAAGCATAATACAGCTCAAAAGACAATACTATACAGGTGACGATTGTGCAGTGTGTGAAATCAAGCATCGACGTGGTGGCAAATTAGCACTAGAGGTAAGATCAGCATGAAAAAAACGCTTGTAGCTGTTATGTGTGTGATTAATACATTGTGTGTGTGTTTTAATACTTAATTAGCCATTAAGCATTCAGCTTGAACGGATGTGATGGAAGCAGCTCTGTGGGTACAGAATAAACGAGGAGATGCAATCAACAGAAATACCAGCTTTTGTTCTGTAGTAGGTCCGCTAACTGATAATCAGTTGGACGATAAATCAACGATATGTTTAACACGGTTAAAATGGCAGACACTTCATCCTTCTTTGTCCTATTAGATCTCATATTTTGGTGTTCTTCATAAGCTCTTTATCTTCCAACTGCAATGTGCTATTGTGATAATATATTAAATTGTTATTAATGCCATATTATCACAATAGATTACAGTTAGATACACAATACGCAGACTGAACAAAAATGCTGGTCTATTGAACCGTCTCTGTCTCTCTCTCTCTCTCTGTCAATCTATATTGTTTTACCAATAAAAAAATGTATCTGTAATTCTGAAGGCTGATTATTACAATAGACAGCCAGCAGGGGGCAGCACACACATACACAAACATACAAAACACACAGCATTATGAATTGAAAGAGCATTAAATAAGCATGTGTGGGAAAGAAAAAAAAATTATAATAATAAAGAGTAAGAATAAAACACTGTTGAAGTATTGAAGAAGACAGAAGTCTGACATTTGTGAGCGAGCCTGAAGTTTTGAGTAGTGTGTTTAAATTTGTGTGCGTGTAGCGGCTAGTCGGCCTGTGCCTGTGTGGATCCTTCTGAGCGTACAGTATAGAAATAAAGTCCGTAAAGACAGGAAAGAAGCAAGTGGATTGGCGAAGACCCGGCTACTACACAACAGCTTGTGCGTAGAGGCTGGAACGGGAAGGGTGACTGGGGTGGCCGTCCTTCTCTCTCGGTGGAAGAGTGGTAGAAAATTCATGTTGTGGTCTAAAGAGCACCGGTGTGTAAATCGTAAACAATCATTGGATGGATTTATTCGTATAAAAAGCCCTACACACGTAGCTGCTCTTACTGCAGAGTTTAGGGTGGAGGGTGAGTGTGTGTGTTTGTGTGTGTTACCCCCGAACACCCTCTCTGCTTCTTGTCGTTCTGTAACGTTAATTGAGCGTCCCCCTGCAATTCTCGGCTCCGCACAGACAAGGGATCTTCTCATCCTCGATGGGGAACTTGTAGTCGTAGGTGATCTCCTCGTTGACGTTGATCGGTTGGCGAGAGTAGATTACAATCTTCTTCTGAGACTCCACCGTGATCACCTTGGCGTAGCAGTTCGGCTGTGGAGCGAAGCGTTAACAGAGTGTCAGTGAGCTCGGCTAACTGGTCCAACATGTTACACCATTCAGGACACACAAAGCTAAACAACTGTATATGACCGTATGACCGAGGAGTTTGGTAATACTATGTGGCACAATAAAACAGCGATAAACTGATTGTAAGTTTAAATCTAAACAACGCCACATCCGTCCATGGCCGGGCCCAGAGCTGAAATAGGCGCCAAGTGTCCACAAACTTTTGGCCATATGATGAATAGTCACTCAATAAACACGACACACAAACTAATACCACATCTTAGTCCCAGAAATTTATTTAACATACATCAAAAAAATTAAAGCCTTCAAACATTAAGTCTGATATTATGTAGGTTCCCTTTAAGTCACCAAAACAGCTCTGACCCCTCGTGGCATGACTCTGCAATACCCCGGACGATGTGTGGTGGTATCTGTCACCAACAATATATAACTGATAATTAATGTTATCTGGTTTTAATGTTATGGCTGTTGATGTACAACATTATGTATTACTTTATTTGAGCTATATAACAGTATGTAAGCTAAAACAGAGACTAATTACCAAACAAAAATATTAAAAAGACATTTTGAATGATATAAGGTTGTACACATTGAAGATATTTGCAAAAAAATATTTGGGGGGGGGGGGCGCAAAATGAGTAATAGACCACATCAAGATGTTTTTTTGGGGAATTTTTGTCTGTCTGATTGTCTTTGTGCATACATCAAATAGAAACTACTGAACAAATTAATGGAGTTTCACGAGGTAACATGGAGGCTTTGTTTCATCACAATCAGCCCACGAGAAGAGAAGATATGCTACTTTGAAATTTCAATGAAAATCCCCTTATTTAGAAAAACGCCCTTATTTAAAAAAAAACACTGCCACAGATGGCACTGGACGTATTCTAAACTTGCTAATAATTGACAGAATGAGAAATCATAAAAATAAATAAATAAATATACGAATAAATAAAATAAAATAACATAGCAACCTTAAAAAAAATCATTAGTTCATCTCAAAATTTAACAGATGGTGCTGTCCATTTTTTAAAGCGTGTTTATGAGTTCCACGCAAACGAAGCCATGGGCACATCTAGTACTTTAAACTTTCTCAAATCTAAACTTTAAAAACTCCCATATTTGATTATTTCTTTAACAAATTACCACAGGTCTCAGAGCATCAGCTGAAACGCCCTTCAGATAATGAAGTTTTTTCATACCCCAAATTCCTTCCATTTCACTCCTTTTCCAAACCCGCTGTTTCTGTGTCTATGTTAATAAGCTACTGCTGAGCCACCACTCCTTCCTCCAAATAAATAAGTACATAATACATAAAATAAATAATACAAAAAGGAAAAAGAGATCCAAGTCTAAGTAAAAGGAAAAGATGTAATAGTTAATACTAGTCTTATCTAATGGTCTAAAATCTAATTGGTGTGTTTAAACCCTGCTCAGTACCAAAATGGAAAAAAATGATAAAAGGCAGGGAATGTTCTCAGCAAATCTGCTTTTCAAATATTGTTTGCCATTACAGGTGAAAAAACTATAATGGCAACTTAACAGGCAAACTGGATAGCATGGCATTTTACAGTAAATGTTTCACCTTGTGGAACCCAAACTTTTGTCGCCCCTAGAGTACAGTAATAAAGTAATAACATTATAAACTTATAATCTCCAAAATGTTTTAAGGAGACCCTAAAACTGGTGCGACTGAACACACACAATAATCAACAGGTATGTTATTATCAGCTGCTCCACACATACACACAGCGGAGATAGTTGCCACCGGTTACCATAGTTACCAAGGGTTAGAGAGTCTGTGGTTAAAATAAAGCGCGTGAATGAGAAATAAAAAAAATTCTTTGAAGAATCTATAATGTGGAAGATACAATGTTCCAAAGGAAACCCACAGTGAGTGTGTGTATGTGTGTGTGTTTGTGTATATTAGACTCACATTGCAGCTATGGTTGATAAAGCGAGCGAAGTTTCCACACTTTGTAGCATCAATGATGGTGTCGTGATCAACACGGAACATGTAGCTGCTGCCAATGCCTTCCTCCTCGTAACGCTTCTCCCTCATGTCCGCGATCACCTATGAACACACACACACACACACACACACACACACACACAAATCTTGGTTTACACACCTACTACAGACACTTTCTCTAATTCCTCTAATTTATCCGAACCCTGAAACTGCAGTCCATTGACTTTAGCAATAAAATAAATAAATAAAAAAATTTAATTGTATAATTGTTACAATCACACTTTATGGCTTTTACCTGTCTGATGTTCTGTCCGACGTACTCGATAACCATCTCGTCAGCAGCGATGGGTTCCATGGCAAACAGACCCCAGTCGTGGATGTGACTCTTACAGAATCGGATCTTCTTCTTACGGAACTGAGGGTGAAATTTGGGGAAGGTAAAAAATGTAAAAAAAAACTTACATATGTGACTAAAATGTGTGTGTGTGTGGTGGACGAGTGAACTCACCTTAAGCTGATTGAATTTGAGCAGGTCACTGTCGCAACTGAATGATGACAGCAGACGGCGCTGTTCAGAGCGTCTCTCTGAACCTGCTCGGGTCGAGGCGTGGGGCTGAGCTGGGATCATCCGGCCCTGAGGAACGGGTCAGCGGATGTTTGAAAGAAATGAATCGGTCAGCAAATGATGCAGTGACTATCATGATTACTAGAGATGGCAGATTTAGTTACATATCGCAGTTCTTTTATGTAACAATTCATGTATCGCCACACTGACTTTAAATTAGATTATGTAAACTGAATTTTTAATTAAAATGTGTCTGCATTCGAGTTGACAAAATTTTGCAGTTACTTTATTAATCTGGCGGGCAGCACAAAGCATCCTGTGTGGTAGGAGCAAATTATTTGCTAAATTAGTTTTTCTAGTATTTAAAAAAAAAAGTTTAATATCGAATCGGGTTATTCATAAAATTGTGAGACTGTCAGAATTGCAACACCAATTAAATCGGCACCTAAATATTGTGATAATATCGTAATGATTACAATTAAAGAAAGCCGTTTTACTCACCTGCATGTCTTTATCGGGCTCGTCTGACTGTAACCGAGTGCTGTTCAAGTATTTCATTTTGTCCTTTTTGTCGATCTTGTAGTAGCCCTCGCTACGTCCGCAGCCAGTCACATGATCGCGCATACCGTCCTCTCGCCGCTTTTTCTTGCTCAAAGGCAGACTACCACTGCTGGTAGGTGCAGGAAATGCAGTTAAGGAAACAACCACAGATACAGGCAGTATGTGCGATAATTCTGAAATGCATTTCTGTATGTGATGGAAAGAGAGCTTTTAAATAAAATAATGACAGACAGCTGTGGGAGTTAAACTCTACACTACAGATTGTTAGCATGTTAACGCGTTTAAAAGGATATGAGGGTGAGGAACCCAGAGTGTGTCGTTGAGCCAGTCGTGGCCGTTTTCCTGCTGCAACATTTTTTCGTAGGTGATTTTGAGATAGCGTACATCCTCCTCGTCAATGCCTTCGTTCCAGATGTCATACAGGATGGTCATCTCCTCGAAATCGGACCGTAGCTTGAAGCTGGGCCTCAGTGGCAACTTCTCAGGTGGCTTCATGGTGAGGAGGATCTCTTCCCAGCTCCGCCTCTGACCTCGCGTTTTCTGTAGCGGCTCTTCAAAGAGAACTGTCTGCTCCTCCATGATTTCCCTCTTGATTTCCTCTTGTTTCACTTCCACTATTTCCTCCTTCGGCTTCAGAGCCGATGCTGTGGAGGCATCTGACCCTCGGAGCACTCCTGGTAATACTTCACATTCAGGTAACAGGTCCTTCACAGGGAGGTCTGGAGAAAGCAACAAGGTGGCCTCAGGAGCTTCTGGGGCATCCTCAGGTTCAACAACGGCGGGCTTTCTGGGTCGGCCCGGTTTCTTCTTCGCGGCAGCAGGATCTTCGGGCACGGGAAGTTCTATGAGTGGAACGTGCTGATTGGTTGGCACGGTAGCAGCATCTAAACAGGAGGCTGGAACGACAGGAAACGGGGACGATGAACAGGAAGTGGCACTGCCAGGTTCTTTGAAAAGTGGCTTTTCAGATGAGGACTTCCTTTGAAGAGTAAGGGAGGCAGGGGAGTCTGGGAAAACTGGGGTAAAGTTCAGATCCCGGCCGGGCGTGGGAGGGATGCCTGCGCTGAGCAGCGGGTAAGGGAACGGGCTACTGAGTGACAAGCTACTTCCTGTGGGCGGGGCTTCACCGGGTGTGTTGGGTGTGGCGGGTATGGTAGGTGTCGCAGGTGCCGTTTCACTGCTCTGCGATTTGCTTAATCGGTGAGGGAGGTCACGGCCCGGTGTGCGGGGAATGTCCTCGTCACTCGACAGGCGCGGGGGTGGGAGGGCAGAATGAGCAGGAGGCAGGGGCAGGTGAATGGTGGGTGTCTCTGCCTCTGAAGGAGTAGGGACATCACGACCTGGAGTTCGAGGCACTTCCTCTTCCTCTGTACGCGGTGGGGTCGGAGGCCTCTGCGTCCTCACGCCCTCCAGATGGCCTTCTGTTTTTCTTACCTCCAGATCACCGTCTGACTCTTCTGCTGGAAATATGAAAAAGTTTGGATTTAATATGTGGAGGTTTGTGGAAAATAAATGCAAAACACTAAACAGAAGTGAGTGTACCTTTGATTTCTTTAGGTGACAGCTGTCGCAGATCGTCCTGAGCAGCAGCGACGCCGCCCGCTGCCTCCTCCAACTCGGGCAGTGCCACCGCACTCTCCTCTTCCACAGGAGCGCCAGGTGTGCTGGGAGCCTTCTCCATCTCCTCCTCTTCCTCAGAGGATGACGACTGTGAGGATGATAAAGACGACGATGATACTATTTCCTTATCTTCATCTTCCGTGTCCATGGTGACCTCGTGTGCTTTTTTCCCCTCCTCCTTCTCCTCCTCTTCCTCATCTGAGCTGGAATCGTAGTCAGACGAACTGTCACTCTCGGAAGAGTCCGAGTCGGACTGAGAAGACGACGAGCTGGAGGGTTCTGACCGGGGATGCAAGATTGAAATTAATTTGGTTTGCATGGTGCTTTTCAGCTGTATATGAACTAGCACAAAACAAAATGCTCCTCAGCGTTATTGGTAATGTAGAAACCTACAAAAACGCTGATTATCAGGAATCACCTTTGAAATATTTTGTGTTCTGACATTTGGGAGAAATTGGACATTTTCAGGTAAAGATGACTATAAATACCTAAAGAACTTCAAAGCAATTAACTTTTCCATAACTCCCTCTAACTCGCTTTGTACCTTCATCAGACGAGTCCGAAGAACTGCTCTCACTCTCGGACTCGCTCCTGTCTTCATCGTCTTGCTTTTCTGGCTCCTGCAAAATGCCAACAAGCAGATCAAACGCTGAGAGGAGACACAGGCATGATGGTCCACATGGTACAGTACTAAATATCACGAGACATGCAGTTTGATACGCAGTAAAAGGTTTTCTTGCAGCTCCATAATACTATATCATACAGATAAAAATATTGTTACTATTAATTATACGGTCTTCTCCAGAATAAACCAAAATATCACTGAAACCCCAATCGATTGTCTCATCTTCAACCAGAATGTTTTCACGATAATAACTGGCCTTGTCGTTTCAGTACTTTTCAAAGACACTGTATGTGGCAGTATGTGGTTTGCGATAAATGACTCTCACCTTGCTAGAGGACAGTCTCTCCGAGACCTCTACATTAGCCTCATCCTCTCGCTCGGACACGGACGACTCCTCCCTGCCAGTCTCCTCCTCTTCCTCGTCCTCTTCCTCATCCTCTTCCTCCTCACCTTCACTGTCCAGCTCCACTGGACGGGCGTGCCTCCGCTTGGTGGACGATGTATCGTCTACCCGGGTGCCATCTGACGGGGCGTCTGCTCTCTCTGACTCTAAAAACATACGCTTGGTCAGCACATACTGAACGACACTGTTATTATTACCAGGCAAACTTTCAAATGTGTTGTGTTTCAGCTAAGCCTGTGTCAAGTGTTTCTACCTTAGACTTGTTCCTTAGATGCCTTAGATATTACTCAAGCTGTCAGACCCCTTTTTAAACACTAGCTGTGGTTTAAGCGTCACTTAAACTAAACTAATTGAAATGATCTGTGCTAGAGAATGAGGTCACTCTTACCTTCATCCTCCAGCTCGTCGTCTACAGGCGTGGATGGCCGAGCTCTCTTACTCTCTCCTGTAGAGACCGGGTCTGGAGGCTCTTTCCTCTTCACCTGGAAGACACACACTGTTCTTCAGTACTGTAAACTAACAAGTCTGAAACTATGTCTTCTATTTTTTTTCTATTTTTTTCTGCTGAAGATGACATGTGCATGTAGCACGCACACACACACACACACACAGGATGATCCATACCTTGAAGGACGGAAGGCGGATCGCACCTCGCAAGCCGATTCCCAGACCCATGCTCTCAAACCCAAGTCCATCGCCTTTACCCCACGTCTCCAGAAGACTGGCTGACAGCGTCTCTTTCGGTTTCACTCGCTCCTTATCGTCCTCTTTACCCTCACCTGTCTTCACTGGGGTAGATGTTGCCTAAAATAACATGATAATGATAAGCAGTCATTCTTTACCTTTATCTCTCCTGTTCTCTCTTTTCACACACACACACACACACACACACACACACACACACACACACACACCGCTTATCAGTGTAAGGAAAGTGTAAACTCCTACACTTTCTCACAGGAGTGTCTCTCCCGTGTCCTAAAGGCTTCCCCGAAACTTTGTCCTTCAAACTTTGTTTGCTTTTTTTTTTTTGGATAAAACTAAATATTGAAAAAAAAAAAAAGTAGACATCAAACACTAAAGCTGTGAATCATACTTCATCAACTTAATTCAGATTTTTTTGAATTGTGATTTTCATGTCGATTTGACTCAATAGCAAATGTTTTCTGCCAGATTTATTTTAAGAAGCTACAATGCTTTGCAAAAGTCTTATAGGCGCCATATTTTTTTTGCACTAATTTTGTTGTACATGTTTTTTTTTAATGCTTGGATTATTATTTACAAAACCATTTAATATTTGCAATCATAACCAAAAAATGTATAAACAAATAACATTACAGATGAATATTCAAATACGTGTAAAGAAAGCAACATATTATAAGAAAGACCAGTTATCAGTAAATGAACAGTTACCCTAATGCGGGCTGCTGGGTTTTGTATTAAATAGTTAATAATTGTATAAACTCATTCTCCAGCACGCTCAGTAAAACCTAACAGCTGTTTCACTTATAAAGCTGTACAAATCTGTTTCTAACACTACTGATTATTTTCAAGCGAAGAGTTTTCACGCCAAATATTGAATGCGTGCATTTTATTACTCTTTTTCGAGTAACGTTTTCAAAGGGATCTTTTCTTATGGCATTTTTTAAATTTTGTATGTGCCTGAGACTTCTGCACAGCGCTGTAAGTAAAACAACCTCAACCTTGTTCCTTTGTAATTTCATGCAAAACCCAGGAGCGTAGGTTTTTTGTTTCCTTCTGAAAACTGGTCTGTCGTGTAATATGTTGCTTTCTTTACAGGCATGCATATATTCTTTTGTAATGTTATTTATTTTTAAAGGTATGTTCGGAAATAGTGGTTTTGTACATAATAATGCAAACATATAAAAGAAGCTTTGTGCTAAAGATAATATGGTGACTAAAAGTATCTAATAAGCATGAAAATGCTGTGTAGTTTGTGTTCTTAATTGTTTAAACCTCACATCTCATACACAGCGATAATCGTTTTTACCCGCTGATCTCCTGCTCCACACTTCATTCCAGCAGGTGGCAGTATTGCACCAATCACCCATGAACTTAAAAGAAGAAAATTCGGTACTCTCGCAAAATACAAGTATTTGTCGAAAATGCAAGCGTTTTGTATTTTCTGCAAAAGCTGTGGCATATTTTTAAGGATTTTGTCAACTTTAGATACATTTAATATTGGTACGTTTACCTGAATAATGTAAAAATGTGTGAATCGATTCTGAATCGAAAACTGACCCGATTCAATTAATCGCCTCAACCAATAATAACTCAATTAAATTATCACACAGCTCTATTAAAACACTAGAATATAAGCACCACGTTTCTTATTTCTGTAAGATGTTATTCTCATACGGAGGGAGTCTTCAATATCGGCGCTTTGCAAAAATCTTTTATCAGTACTATCTTTCTTTCTTTAACAATTTATAATGTTAAATAACTCATTTCAATGACTTCATTCCACTAATGAACATATCTGTAAATGTATATATTTTTTGTTGCCGAGTGTTTTTTCCTCTTCTACTAGAAAATGTGTCAAATATTTATTTAACAATAGGTGACAGTACGCTCACCTTGGCAGAGCGCTCCTTCCTCTCCCACCATTCATCGAAAGCCCTGAAAGCCACTACTTCCACCATCTTGCGGTTGAGGTCTCTCTTCATGATGGCCTTCAGCTCTTTGACGATGACCGTGAGCACACCGTCCACCGTGGCTTTGTGCGGGTCTTCTTTCTTTGGCTCGTAACCCGGTGGTGGCACTGACGGGTTAAACTTGGGTATGCTGGGTAAAGGCCAGGGCTGCCCGTGTCCACCCCCGGGAGTGCTCACTATGGACAAGGGTGGGTAGGGACCAGCAAATTGCATGGCACCTGCGCTTGCTGCTGTCGTTCCACCTAGAAACTGCTGGTAAGTGAAGGTAGGCTGGTTCTGGGCCATGCGGCTCAACATCTGCGTCTGCATTTGGAATGACATGTGCCCCATGCCCCACTGCGGCAAACAGCTCATCAGGTCCACGGGCATCATGGTCATCATGCCCGGTGGGTACGGGTGCATTGGGGGCAACATTGGTGGTGGGGCAGCGAGATGGTGGGGCAAGTGAGCAGGGTGCATGGGGTACGCAGGCTGGGGAGGAGGTAGAGGGGGGAAGCCAGGCGGTGGGAGCGGCATGGACTGAGGGGTTATCGGAGACACGGCCGAGTTCACTACAATGGCCTTAGTGCAGTCGCTGGAGATGGGCGTGCCTGGCATCTCATCATCAGAGATTTCCATATCCTCCCCTGACGACTGGTTACCCTGGAGATGGAAAGAGAAAGAAAGATAAGTTTTCTGCAAGTTTATTTAGTACTTTTATTGGTATATTTAAAAAAAAAAAAAAACTCATCAATTTTGGGTTATTTAGTCAAAGTTCATAATTTTAAGTGTAAATCAATTCAAAACTGATCCAATAAATCATTTAATCATATTAAACAACAAAAGTTCAATTAAATGGCATAATTGATTAAATATAGCACATTTTTAATAAATACACAGTATACAATACGCGTGAAGTATATTTATGAGCCATATTGTGTTGTATGATGTCATTCTCCACAACCAGAGCTAAAGCTGATGTTAATGAGATTTTAATGTGGCCGCAGGCTGAACTCAGACAGCATGCCTAACGACTCAACACTTACAGAGTTCCTCCTGAATGAAATTCTTTTTCATTTTGTGTCTGTTTATGGACAATTTTTTTTATTTGTACAAATAAAAAAATGAATTAGTGTGGTCTTAAAAAGAGTGTGTTCTTCACCATCTGAGAGAACATATATACATTCAGGAGAACTGTTATGACAGAGCTTGACAGAACGGTTTAAGGTTCTCAGCATTAGCGAAGCCAGGACAAGTCTTAAATGTCTTAATGATGAAAATTCAAGGCTATGTATTAGTAGACTGTTTTCAGGTTCAACACAACGGCCACTAATGCTTAAAAATATATATATAAATATATAAAGAAATACAAATAAAGAAATTGTACTTCTTTATAGCAGTGGTCCTGGGAGCCTCAGCAGACTGTGAAGAATAAAATTTTTTCTTGTGGTCTAGATAATGTCTGGATAAGACATTGGACTTTTGACCAGATCATTATGGGTTTAAACCCCAGGCCCTGCTAAACTACCACTGCTGGGCCCTTGAGCCAAGTCCCATAACTGCTCAGTCGTATGAAATAATTTTTTAATACATGTACACTACCATCAAAAGTTTGAACACAACTCCATGGATGTTCCTGATTTTTATTTCTTTCTACACTGTAAAATGATGCTGAAGGCGTCCAAAAAATGCAATAATCTCCTTTAAAAATGTATTAGAGATATTGAGATGTGTCTGCTACTTATGCTTTGTAAAGCCTTCATAATGGCTCTAATTTGAGGTACTGATTGCTAATTGGTGATTTTTGAGGCTGGTAACTTCTCCTCTGCAGCAGAGGTAAGTTTTAGTCTTGCTTTCATGGAGCTTGGTCGGTTTTTGAAGAACTTGAAGAACTATTCCATAACATCTGAGCTCTGTGTCCTAAAATAGGTACTGACTGGTGTGGGGGCTGTTGTTAATCAACTACTTAATGCCATATGTGTTATTTCATAGTTTTTAATGAATAAAAAAAAAATCCAGTATTGTTGAAGAAAGTAGAAAATAAATCCAAACTTGTGTCCTGGTTTGACTGGTACTGTATCTCGCGCTAGATGTTATTATTAATGAGTTATCCGTGGTATTGGCCAGTTCAACTATTCATTTAAATTACACAGGTGTGTAATTTATTTTAGAATTAAATAGGTCTATAAAAAGTCTCACAGTCCACAGCCTAATAAAATGAAATAAAAAAACACACTGAATGAATTAAAAACAAGTAGAGCATGTTTGTTGAGAGTACACACTCTGGGGGCTCGGATACTACAATGAACAGCATGTAGGGGAGGCAGAAATGCAGCCGCTCCAGCTCTACAGGAAGTGTAGCACTAAACGGCCGAGCATTGTCTTCCCTCCAGCAACACCCTGATGTGGTAGAGAGGAACCGAAAGTGCCCTGCTCAACTCTGCTCACAAACATGAAGTGAGTGTGAAGTGTAAACGCTCACTTATACCCACAAGCACCTTTAGTTTAGTTATACATAGCACTCAGCGATTAAAATGTACCATGCCTTGTGTCTGAATTTAGCCACATACTCATACATCAGAATAAACATAGTTGTGTCATAGCTTAGGATACTGTCCTTATATTGATCATCTTCTGGAAGATTTTTTTTTTCCATTTCTAAGGTTTTATCATTTTGTTTCCAAAAGGCAAAAGGTACAGCAACCAGAGCTTGAGCTATAAGCAAAACAAGACTAATACAGCACAGTTATAATGACGGATCTCCTTGGTCACGTGATTTCTTGGTGAAAGAAAATCTATATATTTTTTCATCAAATAAAAAAGTTCTCTCTCAATTAGCTTACATCTGATTTGCTGCCAAATTTATGTTTATAACCTCATATTCATGTACGTCTTATATTATTTACAAAGAATGCTGGAGCAGCACATGTCTGTGATCTTATCTCCAGTTCTGTACAGCGCTGCTTTTCAGGCAGATTTCACAACTTCCTACACCAACTGCTGCGTTTCCGCCAGGTCCTAAAGCCCTCCTTATTTATACACACACACACACACACACACACACACGCTGCGATCTGTCACACTCGCCATTCATGACCTGCCTCAAGCAACATGTAATTAGAGATGCACCCACTGCAATTTTCTTGTTCAGTACCGATTTGATTTTTTTTTTACATCTCATAACTGACCACACAGACATAAAACAACTTTAACTAAATATAGTATATGTTTATAACAAAACAGACTATTAAATATATTTTACACTTTCTCCTGAACTGAACAAGGTTACAGGACTTTTATGGTAAAGGACATGACATGCTAGACACACTAGTGTACACAGGAAACAGAATTGAACGATTCTCCTCAGAATCTTCAAGTCCCGAGTTGTTCGTTGCTTTGTCACGTGACACCCATAGACGCTATTCGGTGCAATAGATTTAAAATAACGAACGACTCAGACTGGAAGATATGAGAGGTGAGCTACTCATTCTGTTTATTATTATATGTCCTTAGCTGCATTGTAATATTTTCAT
>JAOTRS010000008.1:272597-285104 GCA_028565755.1 Dinotopterus cunningtoni
ACACACACTTTACACACACCACACGCACCTTACACACCTCACACACCACACACACTACACACACCTTACACACCTCACACACACACTGCTACAACACACATTAATCAGATATCTAGGAAAAATATATAAATATATAACATATTACAACACGCAATGGGGGCATCCATCTGTCATTACTACTTTTTTTTTTTATTTAGCTTCATTCGTTTTTAATTATACATACAAAACACATCTAAGAGCAAAAAAAACAGTTTTGTGTTTAGTTAATATAAACGAACTTGTTTTCTAAGATGTAATAATGAAGCAGGGAGAGGGAGAGAAAGAGCGCGCGCTGACAGCCACGTGCAGCAGCGTTTACGGCGGTTACCAAGCAACCGATCGTGACGTGCGGGCCATTCCAAATCAAACCGTACACCGTGGCCGTGTCACCGCTCTTACCTTTCGGGTCGAGCTCTGCGTGGATGATGTTCCCCATCACCGAGGTGTTGTGCAGGTTCTGCACCGCGTCCTTGGCCGCCTTCACTGACCCGAACACCACTTTGGCGATGCCCAGGTGCTTCTTGGTTTTCGGGTTGTACAGAATCTCCACCTGCTCGATCTCGCCGTATTTCTGGCACATGTCGGTGAGGAAGCCTTCCCGGATGTTGTCGTTGAGTCTCGCGAATGTCACCTCCTTCGGAGGCACGCGCCCGATGTAGCATTCATCAATCTGTTCAGAGTTTATCAATGGACGTGTTTACACACACACTCCAGACACACACACTGTTCTGTTTATGCACGAGGAGCGAGAACACACTCACACACACAAGGTGTCTCATGGGTCTCGATACATAGAAAAGGTTTTAAACTTTTCTTTAAAAAAAATTAATTAACAAAGAAATCACCCGTGTATGAAGGTACATCCATGATTACTTTAAAACGCATAAATTGGCTTGTAAACACAAAACACTTACATTTTTACCTTATCATATATCTATACACATGTACAAAAGAGCACAAAATCCCAGTGTGTACAACTTATTCAGCAATTTAATACTAATACAACTACTACTACTACAACTATTAGTACCTACTACTACTACTAATAATAATAATAATTTTATTCTCTCTTTCTCTGTCTCTCTCTCTCCATCACACACACGGAATTCCCAATGGTTTGAAGCTTGCGGTTTGGAGCGTTACTATGGCGACCCGCGAGCATGCCATCGCTGATCTGCAGGTACGCGCGCGCGTGTCTTAGTGTCACTATAAACATGTGCGTGTGTATGTGTGTCCCACCTTAAACTTGGGCACGGGCAGGTCGGTCTCCTTGTACCTGGTCCACAAGCGACCGATCCGTGGGTCCCTGACCATGTCCACCGGGGGGATCCCGGGATTCTGCGGAGGAAAAAAAAAACACACAAACATGACACACACATCTCACCTCACCTCACATGTCTTGTCCTGTCCTGTCCTTCAGGGGTTGATGGGGATAAAACCGGGGGTTTACTTAACACCCATTAAAGTAGAAGGCACGGGGACCCAGGGACAATCCATGAGCAAGTCCACGGTCACGCGCGGTGTGTATGCTGTGTGTTTTTGCTGTGCGAGTATGTGTGTCTCACCGGTATGTTGAAATGTTGTCCATCGTATCGGTAGAGTTTGTGTGAGCCCTTTCTGAGCGCCGGGTCAATAATCAACTTGTAACTTCTCCAGTGGTGCTCTCTCCGCTTCTCCGCCGAGCTGCTCTCCGTGCCGCCGTTCGCCAAACCTGCGTCGGTGAACGCAAACACACACACAAACACACACACAAACACACACACACACTCACGGTTTAGTCAACTCGTGCGCGTGGATTAATGCTAAACATACACACACACGAAGCTTTCAAAAGCGTCCCCCAGTCACCGAAACACACACAGGAACGAAGAGAGGAGAAAAAAATAGAGAGAGCTTACTTGAACTCTGCCTTTTGCCGTGATCTTCATCTCCTCTGCTTCTCTCCCCGGGTCTGGACATTTTAATGTGTCCGATCGAGTAGTTTTCCAATCAATACGTGTGCTCGTTCGCTTGATTTTACATTACATTTTGCTTTGAGAAGATACTGCTTCTTTTTTTGCGAGCCAACACATATTGTGTGTGTGTCTCTCTCTCTTTAGCCTGGGCTTTCTCTCTCTGGGTCTCTCCCACAATACACCACTATGGAGCGCTAGTCTGCTTTTTCGGCGGCGCAGATTCGACACGACGTTCGCTCAAATACTATGCTATACAATACAGGTGACGCGGTGTGAATACGAACTAATCATCGGACACGCGTCTGTGTGTGCGTGTGCGTGTAATAATGCGTGTTCGATCGTGAAACTGAGCCTGGTTGTGGTCATTCCGGAAACAAAACAAATAAACAACGATTATACGCGGAGCAGAGTCGAATGTGCGTGCTGCGTTTACATCGAAAATACAAGATGGACACGGGGGTCCGGGTGATACAGAGAAGGCTGAGCCCGGGGACACGATTGCGTTTGTTTCATAGATTAAACTGTTTCGTGTTTCACTGACGTTTTTTTTCCCCACAAACTCAACAAAAAAAAGAAAGCTGTAGAAATAGTGTGTTTCCGTCAATCCCGGAAGTCGGTTTGTGCGTAAAAACAAAAAGGAACAAACAAAAAAAAACGTGTGAAAACCTTAAGTTGTTATTAATGTGTGTTAGATGTGAATTAGCTGTATTTTCACGTTATAAGCGTGTGTATAAACGTGTCTGCGCGTGTCGGTGTTCGGTGTCGGGCAGTTGCCTGGTTAACGGCGCTTTTCCGTTCTGACCAATCAGCGCTCAGCACCATGTCGGCTTGCGCTATTAGAGCGTCGCGCGCCAGTCCCTCCAACAGACAGCAGAAAGGGCTGAACATCAGCGCGGCCATTTTCTCCCAACAAGCTGGAGCTCCATGGTCCAAAATGGGCTTCCTTTTGTTTCTAAAAGGGATCTAAAAAGCTTGGTTTCTTTATCATCATCATCCTCATCATCATCATCTTTTATGGACTATTGAACACATTACAGTGTTTCTGTGTACAGGAATTTCAGAAGAAGGAAGATGAAATGTTGGATCATAACCCTTTGATATATTTTTTTAAAAGCTTAAGCTGTGCTTTTTTTCCTCCTCTCTTCTCTTCCTGGAATCCATCTTTGTCCTAGCAAACTAGGTCATGGCACACCCATATAACCATTATATTTTCTCTCTTGCTACTAAATAAAACAGCTTGTAACTGATTATATAACTGTGTAACATAGACACATGAAATCTCTGAGGCCCTACACTGTGCAAGGCCAAGTATGAATGTGCCTTTGAGTAAGTTCATCTTTATTGTCTTTGCTTAGTGTCGTATATATTATTATTACATTATTTTTATTTTATTTTTATTTAATCACTCAGGATTCATGGCACTAGTCTTGTGAACTCTTTTTATTTATTTTTAAATATTCACTTGCATGACTGTTTGGGATTTTTTTGTTTTGTTGGTTGTTTTTGTTTTGTTTTTCTTTTCTTTTAGCTCCATTCAAATTGCTTTGCTTCTCACATTTCAGAAAACAAACCAGGCCAGAAAGAGAGACAGAACGAAAGAAAAGAAAGGACAATTGGCCTTTTGCATTAAAAAAAAAATGCTGAATCACAGGTATGATGTGGTTGTTGGTACAAAGCCATAATATCTATAATAATAATAATCAACCACAATGTCCTTGATATGTCAGTATATAATGTTATAATTTATCACCAGACCCATAAGAACTCCTCAATAGGACTAGTCACTGACAAATAAGTCATCATTAACCTGCTATTAAACTCTCGAACCCATTTCCACAGACATTTTCACCTTTAAACTGAGCATTGTAACATAGTCTAAACTTATTTGACCTTGTGTCAAGGACATGTTATTATTATTTTTATTTATTTTTTGCTTGGCTATGGAGTTTTAATCTTCCTAACAGCATATTGCTCAGATTTCTCCTTCACTCTCGTTCTCTCCTCTCCCCTGTCACTCCAAAACACACAGTCAGTAAAGCTCTAGTGGAGATATTTACCTTAACACTGGGTTGGAATAATTTTATCAGGCCTAAACGCAGAAGAAAGAGGGACGTTTTCATTCCCCATCGTCGGATCCTTTAACACAGGGCTTTTACAGAGGGGTCGGCTTGCGACGCCTCAGAGCAACAAAACCCAGAAATAACCAATCTTTTCTGCCTGATGGTGCATTTTTCTTTTTTCTTAAGAAAATGAAATCCAGCATAATTTAAGAGCACAGCCTCTGAGGAGTGAAACTGCTGGAAATTCTTGAGGCTGATTTTTGTTAAGAGCCTTTATGCAAACCATCCCCCTCATTTTCTTGCTGAAGACAGGATGAAGGAGGAAAAGAAAAAAAAGCATGAGCTTTTCATTTCTCAGAGACAGACAGAGAGATTTCATCAGCTTTTATTAAGGTAATGGACATTTCATGGCAGGGGAAATATTTTCAAGTGTAAGATTATTCTTATTCTTATTAAATATTTATTTATAACATTTGCATTTATTACCATGTCCTAATTTACAAGTATTTGCAAACCAAATCATTTTTATTTCCTTGAATTAAAAACTTTTAAACACTACATTATCCGTGTTCTGCAAGAAAATTCATCTCTGCATCAGGATAAATAACGAATAATTACAAATAGGTTTGCTTTTTATTTTAATCTTAATTTGAACCTTTTCTTTTTTTGGCAAAGTTGGAAAAACATGCTGCACTTTAATGGCTGCTTGGCTGTTGTCTGTTTTCAAAATGGCGGCGTCTCTAACAGCAGCAGGAACAAGAAGAAGCCGATCCGCCATTTCTGGGCGAGCCGTACTCACATACTACCTTACTACATAGTATGTGAAAACGACTTCATATACAGTTCATTTCAAGTTCAGTTACTGTTCATTGCTATAACCACTAAGTTGAATACGACGACAAGACTGGGATTTAATCATCGCACACTCACTATTGTACTAAACAGTGTGTTAAATCACTCACTACGTTCCGGCATACTATTTAGTACGCTAGTATGAATGATTTTTAGATCGTAGCCATGGTGACCATTAGCCAATAGAGGCGCAGCATTCTCGGGTTCCATTTCACGCGCGCAGGCTAACGCCGTGTTCTGTATTTAATGGGTTTTAATAATCCGGACCCAAAATGGCGGGGTTTAACCATTTAACCATATAAGGACATCAAACTAGTTTAATATTTCAGTTGCAGAGCGGTAAACACGGGTTCGTGTCGTGTTCCGCAACCCCACCTTCCAGAATGTTCCACACAGTAACTCGATACAGGACGAGGTTGCAAAGCTGAGAGAGAGAGAGAAAGAATGGACGTTTTGTTCTGTAATTTCTTTGGGTGCACGTGATGTGTCTGCAAATAGTGAGTGGTATTAGTGTAGATCTACATGCAAACAGCATTTGTGCATTGATTAAATTGTGTTCTGTATGCATTGTCCAATGCAACGGTGTTCTGCACCTAGAGAGCATTGCAAAATGCATGCACAAACACAACTCTGTTTAGTACAATTTTTAATAAAATCCCATTTTGTGCATTGATTAAATTGTGCTAAGCAGTGTTGTGCATGTATTGTCCAATGTAGCTGCGTGTGTTTCTTATTCTGCACCTAGAGAGCATTGCAAAATGCACGCACAACACTGTTTAGGACGATTTTTAATCAAATCCCATTTTGTGCAATTGATTAAATTGTACTAAACAGTGTTGCGCATGCATTGTCCAATGCAAATGTGTGTTTCTTATGTGTTTCAACTGTGTGTTTCTGAGTTCTAGTGAGGTTTCTGTATAATATTTCTTTATTAGGAAGCAACTTGATGAAAATGTGGACCTGGGATAGTGGGATTAGAGCAGGAAATGCACCAACATTACATTAAGTGAAAAAGTGATCGATTCGTGACACACAACAGCGACCAGCAGAATACTGCTAAACATACACAGTGTAATGAACTAATGTTAGAACAGAGATGCAGCACACGTTAAAATAACCCTGCAAATATCATATCATGCTGATGGTCTAACCTTACAAGAAAGCAAGAAGCAAAAATGGGAGCAGCCTGAAGGGTGGAGGGCACAACGCAGCTCCCTCAGAAGTGCTAGCTTTTGTCTCGTTCTATTTTAAGCGCAAGGAGGGACGGAACGAGAGAAACCCCGCTGTCTGCTGTCAAGAAACTGGTTTTGTGCTCACCGGATCTCTAACGAAGATCATCATTTGAATAGGTATCTGTTAGGCCGTGCTCGTGAGTACACTCCAACGGTGTGGTTGATTTTAAGAGCTAATCAGAGTTGCCTGGTTAAAGATCTACAGATATGGAGGATTACCAGTGGATTGGGTTTAGGGTTCAAAGGTCAGATTATATGGTTAAATCTATGTCAGCATGAATACAGGGGTTTGTACAGAGTCTTTGTATTTAAATATAGCATTTAAAAATGTAAGTATTCTTGCTTCAAAAGTGATCGAATGAGACAATTAATATGGAAATGATCTATCATTAAATCATCTGTTTCTAATTGTGTATTGTAATTGATATAACTTTATTTTAAATAGTACTTGCAATGAAACGCTAAAATATTTTATGATCCTGGGAAATGACATGTTGCCTGGCAAACATCGATTTTCCATGAAATCTGTTAAGACAAAACGATTCCTTCCTTGAATGTCTTTTTATTTTATTATGGAGTTAATTTTAAGTAATCTACATTGATGGTGATAAAAAGGAAATGCCTCGCTAATAGTCCTTTTACTTAGTAACATTAGAATTACAAAAATCTCTATTTTGTAAAAAATAAATAATTTTTTATCGTGTATATGCAGTATTCAAAAAGAAATGTCCTGTGTATATGTTAAAAATATTTTGCATTATATGTGTTTGTGTATTGTGCGTATTTTTTAAGGCCCACAGTCTTTCTAAATCTTTATTTTTGCCCTTCCATTTTCTCTCTTGCGCTCGCTCTCTATCTCTCTCTCACTTAAACACACACACACACACACACACAGCACACATTCAAGGGTCTGGCTGGCTATTGAGTAAATCATTTACACATTTCTATGTGTCCATGTACATATAAAATTAAATCATGAACAAAACACTATAGCAGTAAGAGTATCGGTGTTTCTATATGTGTGTGGATGGGTTGTTATAGCAGGATGTGACTCACTTGAAGAATTAAAGGAGAAAATCTGGTTTCACTGCTTCCACGAAACGCCTCCCTCATAAGCCTTGTCTTTCAGATGCCATGTCATTAAAGGCTGTTCCATTCTAAAGGGTGTTTCAAACACACCAATGAAATGCAGCCTGCTTTCTGAGCGTGTTCAATAACAAGCAGAAAATGGGAGGAAAAAAATAGAAATAGTGATACATGTCGAGGAGGTACACATCGACATGAAAGGATACATAGAAAACGATCGAGTATTCACCAAGTCACATGGGATGAAGCATTTTTGATGAAACCTCATGAATGTTTTGTGTGCGTGGGAGACTGAATACCAAGGAATCATTTCGCTTAGTAAAGATATGCACATCTAGGGTGCAGCCTACTTCCAGCACTAGTGAGTGTAGTTGCATTTACATTACATTTACATCCATCTCATTTGCCTGATGCTTTTATCCAAAGTGACCTGTAATTCACCCCAGGGTGTGATGGTGAGCAGTTGAGGGTTAAGAGACCCAACAGTGGAAGCTCAGCGCGGCTCAAAATTGCACTCGAGACGTTCCTGTCAGTTGCCCAGTCCCCTAACCAGTGAGCTGCTTTTCTTTCCGCATATATACGCAATAAAATACAAGCAAGCTATTTCAGTGCAACGAGGAGCTGCAATAAGAAGCAACGTGTCCAGAAAGGCTCGTCAGTATTTTCACAGAAGACTCACCTCGTACATGCAGTACAAGGCTCTACAAAAAACGTAATACAAACTGCTTCTTTAATACTTTTGGCACAAAGTTAATAAAAGGAGACATTGAAAAAAATTGAAGGTTTTCAATTTTCTCAGCTCTCAACATTCACTCTTTTGTTATTACACTGAAACAAAATGTGGGATTTCTGGAAGAGAATTAAAATACTTTATACATATATATATTTTTAAGTGAAGCTTAAATCTCTTCACCCTTCATGCACCATATATTATTTGCTTTCTTTTGTATTTCCATTCATTATGAATTTTGTTAATTAAGTTCTTGGTCTTACTTTATTATATGGTCATGTAGTAACTTAAGTGCATTGTTATTCTGTTCTAATTCTATATATATTGGTGTTTTCTATGTAGTTATTTTCATGTACTCGAATAAAGTACCTTTTAAACTGTGAATTACGTGTTCAATCCCTTATCTCAGACAGTTTTTATGTTTGGAAGGCCGTCTTTGGCCCCCTGCCTGTCCAATTTGTCCTTCATTATGGTGCCTGTGTGTAAGAGGGTGGGGCTCTTCCTGGGATCCAAAGAGTGCCATAAGGATTAGAGAACGTGACTGGGGGACATGGCTGAAAGATGGAAGGACGATGTTTTCTTCGGTTTTCTTCTTCGGTTAACTTTCATTAGATCTAATATGAGCATAAGATTTAACAAAAGTTTAACTCACTAATTCCAAAAACTACAATATTTAATACAACTACAACTATAATATTTAATACAATTCACATGCAATGACCGACTAATTTAGCACATAGTTGCACAGACAGACAGTCACTGCACACATATCACAAACTACAACATAATTCTGTATAATTTATATTTATACTATATTGTATATAATTTATTCCTCCCACAGTCCAAAGACATGTAGATTAAGCTAATTGGTGTTCCCAAATTGCCCAAGGTGTGTGAATGAGGGTGTGAGTGTGTGTACGTGTGTGCCCTGCGATGGATTGGCACCCTGTCCAGGGTATATCCCGCCTAGTGCCCTAGGTCTCCTAGGATAGGCTCCAGGCCCCTGCGACCCTGCATACAGGCTAAAGCGGTGTAACAGATGAGTGAGTGAGTGTATATAATTTATATCATAGTCTTCTTAGTCTTATTTTTATTTGTACATACTTATTTATTATTATTATTATTATTTATTAAAAATCTGCACAGTCTGAAGGTTTTTGCAATTGTATTTCACTACTGTTGTACTTGTAAAATTCTTGAATCATTGAAGTCATATAAAGCTGTGACATGTTCTTGACACAAGTTCTTTATCTTACATTAGAAACATTTGTCAAACATTCATTTCTGCTTTGTTTTAAAGCCATAGTGGGCGTTCAAGTCAAACCAGGATTTTCTTTTGTAAATGAAGGTGTAAAATTGATTCACATTAGACTCTTAGCTGCTTTAGGACGTTCAAACTGTGCAAAGGCCATATGTCTGTAAATCATGATCCTGGCCAAGGTGTCTCCGAGCCTACTGCAGTAGTTCCCGTGAGCGTTCAGCGAGGAAACTGACGATATACTTCTTGGCAACTTGCACAAGACACGCATCTATCTGTGGGAACTGTACACACAATCATTCACCAACACCACTTGCACAATACTGGAAATCGCCTGGGAGTTATTACCACATACCCTGTACAGCCCTGACCACAATTCAAGCCATTTCTACATGTTTGGGCCATTAAAGGAGTTCCTGGGAGGCCAGCGTTTCAGATGTGAAGCAGGCGGAGCAATCATGGCTCCGGTGTACTGAAAAAACTTTCTACCTTGATGGTACCCATGCACTGAGATGAGCATGGCAGGGGATTATATCGAAACATAGAGGGAGTTTTTACCCAAATAAGTGTGTTCTCTTTTTGGGTAATCAAAAGTCCAAGTTTGACTTGAACGACCCTCGTAGAATTGATGTTGCACAAGTTGCATGCAAATGTTTAGGAGATGAGTCTTCTGATAATTGTTATTAATTTAATTTCTCAATTTAATTTCTTATTTTTCATTTCGTAATGAAAATGCCTGCAGAAAAGAAAAATAAATTATGTGAAAAACAGAGTACTACACACATTTGATGCTTTAGAATACCTTTATCATTAGCATACTGTAAGTGGTGTATTCATTATTAACACACCGACACACACACACACAGTGTAAATACATGCAATGCAAGGTTCAAAAGAGCGTGAAGACCTTCCTTATCTGATTGATTGCTGTGTGCGTGTGTAGAGGGTGTGAACCTGAAACTGCTCTGCTCTCGTGTGGTAGACAGTGGGTAGTGCACACACTGAAACACAAACGTGCGTTCATTCAGTTCAAAGCTAGGTGGGGAAAGTTAGTGCTGGTGTGGAAATATCTCACACTCTCAGGAGGAAGTGGAGAGCTTGTGGTGTGATATATCTGAGCCGGCTCTTTCAGTGTGTGTGTGTATATGTGTGAGGGTGTGTGTGTGTCTGTGTCCTCATGGTTCTGCTGGTCCAGAGGAGGACATGACGCAGGACAAATGTGCTAACGGACAGCAGCTGAAGATCGTGATCGTAGGGGATGGAGGCTGTGGGAAAACGTCTCTGCTGATGGTGTATGCTAAAGGAGATTTTCCTGAGGTGAAGACAACGTGTACTTTTTTTAACGTAGCGGTTCACACTTAACCAGGATCTTGTGCACTTTGTGGTGTACTAACAGAGAACTTATTTTCTGAGAAATTCAATTGTTCAATGCTGAGTTTAGAGTTTAGAACTTTAGTAATTTAGTAATTACTTTGTTATATCTGGTGTAATTGTGTTGTTACATTGACACTGTTCAGGGTCTGGCGGATTTTTATGTTAGTTAAAGGAAATTGAAAAAGATTCAACTACTCTGTTAATTGCCAAGTATTTTGGGAGTGTTTAATTGCTGGAAAAGTAGACATCGTAACCCTCTAGCTCTAGAGTTGAACAGCCCAGCACCTTTACACGCTAAAACAGAAGTACATTCTGTCAAGTTTTTGATTAATCTGTTAATTTCAAACAATAATTAACCAAACTTTCTGACCAATAATCTGATTTTTATTAATAAGTGATTTGTTATGAGCATAACTTAATGGAGTAATCTACTCTCACTGGCCACTTTATTAGGTACAGCCCTCGTTAGCATAAATATCTAATTAGCCGATCAACATAGCAGCCACTCAACACATTTAGGCATGTAGACCTGTTCAAGAATGGTGAAGAAAGTTCATTTAAGTCACTCTGAAACAAGGTGTGATTGTTAGTGCCAGACATGCTGCTCTGAATAATTTTGAAAGTGCTGATCGGCGGGGATTTTTACACACAATCATCTCTAGGGGTTACAGAGAAAGGGGCAAAAAAAAAGGGGAAAATATCCAGTGAGTGGCAGTTTTTTGGGCGAAAATGCCTTGTTCACACCAGAGGTTAGAGGAGAATGGCCAGATTATTGGGGTTGAAGTGATAGAAAGGTAACAGTAACTAAAATAACATCCCGCTATAGCTGAGGTACTGTATACTGAGGTACGAGGTGCTGAACACGCAACATGTCGAACCTTGAAGTAGATGGACTACAGCAGAAGACCTCACCGGGGGCCGCACCTGTCAAACATGAAACCGATGCTACAACTCTCATGGGTTTATCAAAACTGTACAATAAAAGATTGGAAAAGCGTTGATGAGTATCGATTTCTGCTGGTAGGGTCAGAATTTGGCATAAACAACATAAAAGCAAGTATCCATCCTGTCTTATATCAGCGGTCCAGGTATGGTGGTAGTGGTGTTTTGGTGTGAGGGATATTTTCTTGGCACACTTTGGGCCCTTTATTACCAATTGATCAGCAGATCTCAATCCCATAGAGTACCTTTGTTATGTAGTGGAACCGGAGACAAAATCTGCATGATCCTATCATGTCGATGGACCAAAAACTTAATGAGATGTTTCCAACACCTTGTTAAATCGATTCCATGAAGAATAAAGACAGTTCAAGCTCTACCTAATGAAGTGGCCAGTGAGTGTATATATCTTTTCTTGTTTGATTGTGGCAGTACTCTCAGTGGTCTTAGAGTTAGCTAGGTAAAACACAGAGAATCAATAAAAAGACAGGATGTTAATACATTTCCCTTCTTGCTAGCAGCATGGAAAAACCCTAAAAAAGAAAAAAAAAAGTGAAATTTGAAGATAGATTTAAAATAGTCTTCATTAAACTACATTAATAATTGAACACAACTACAATACTAAAACACAAATAAATTACACCAATTATGTCATTTTATCCAAGTCGACAAATAAAAAGAGTCTAACTGCTCGCTCCTTTTTTAATGAAGTAGTTAATGATAGTCAGGACATCTTCAATATGTGTAGTGTCAATGATTAATATCTCTCCAGTGAAAACCCTAGCAGTTACCAAAGCAACAGACTTTAATTGATTTCTACCTGCCAGGTATAAATCTTATCTTCTGGCTTAGAGAATATTTATGACTAGCTGGTGCAACTAGAAAAGGGAAAACCCTTTTCCAGGCCCTGTACAAGTCTCTGTAACACCTCGCCCATTTCTGTTTAAGGTATATGTTTTTTTATTTTATTTCGCTGTACGCT
>JAOTRS010000008.1:295200-310738 GCA_028565755.1 Dinotopterus cunningtoni
ATTTTCCTGAAATGTATATAAATTTTTTTGGCTCTGTAGTAGGTAAGGACTTGGAGATGGGAGCAATACTCTCACTCCCTCGTTCTCTATACCGCTTATCCTGTACACAGTCATGGGAGCCCTAGAGCCTATCCCAGAGGTCTAGACAGGGTGCCAATCCATTGCAGACCATAAGCACACAAACCATGTTATTTGTTGATGCTATTTTACCCCCTTAAAATAGGAAACTAAATAATAAATAAACTCAATTAACAAATGGTCATCAAAAAAATAAATAAAATAAACTTTTTTGTAACATAGGTCAGCCATATAACAGTAGTGTAATAGATGAGATATTAAGGTTACCTAACATTTCTTCTAATGTTAACATACTGCCAAGTTAGTTTTGTGTTACAATAGCTATGTTGTCAAACTACTTTATACAGAAAAAAAAAAAAAAAAAAAAAATCAAACCCAACTGCTCTGAGCTGAAGAAAAAGGAAACAAGTCACATCAAGTTTGCTGATTAAAAGCGAAGGCCTGTGTTCCAAGATGGCGCCGGTGAGGTCGGCTGCCGTCACGACTGCTCCGACCACCGTTTCTTTGTTTTTGTTTCTTAAGTTAGTTTTCAGCGTTTTAAAACCGGCAAAATCACCACCATTGAGTACATTAGGTATGATAGAGACACCCTTGTCAAAGCATTTCACTGCATATCGTACTGTGTATGACTGTGTATGTGACAAATAAAATTTGAATTTGAATTTGTGAGTGAATGCCCGACAATCAGAAAAAAAAAGATGCAGGAAACAAGACTTTTAATTCAGCATCGTTTAATCAATATCACATTTAAAATCCTGTTTCCTCCCCTGTCCCTTTGTGAATCGCTGATCACATGTGCGTCTCCAGCAGCAAGCTGATGTGTAAACATTCACACCGACCACAATTAAAATGTTTGACCTGCATGTAAAAATCACTGAAAATGTCCATCACACAGCTGAGAGACGCCCAACGGTACACGGAGGACCGAGACGAGGCAGCTTGGTCTCCGTCCGCACACTGTCTCTGTAGTGAAGAGGATGTTGCCATGACAACCAACCCTGAGGTGGCTCTCAGAAAGTATAGTTTCAGTTTTTCTTCTGCTCCTCCTTTTTCTGGTTGTTCTTCTGTACCTTCTGATGGACCACTTTGAGCGTGGTCAGGAAGTTCCCCAAGAACAGCACGAGGAAAGTCAAAGCCAGCATGAACACCTGTGGCATGCAACGATTACGCCAGACAAATGTGTCACAGGTCAGGGCCGGATACAGACATGTGCTGGATTATGTACGTGTGAGAATGTGTACATACCTGCCACTCTTTACAGTCGTCCCGTGCAGCAAGTCTAAACAGAGTCACTGCATTGTACAGCTGCCAAAACTGAATAACACACACACGTTAATATCTCTGCCTGAACACACGAATCAGGAATTAAAGATATTTCCTCTGTTCATTTTCTGATTTGGAAATTCTACTGTAAGATGATATTTAACCAAAAGATTTATAATATCAATACTAACAATAAGTCATCTTGCATCAGTGCAGTGTAGTGTTTAAACTTACATGTCCAAAGAACAGAAATGGCAAGAGGAAGGTCAGTCCTCTCCACATCCATGACTGGAAACCCTCTAAACCACCCCCCCCCCAAAAAAAAAGAAAAAAAAGAGACGACACATCCAATTAACACAGACACATACGCACTGGCCAAAAAAAAAAAAAAAAAAAAATCTTGAAAACCCAGCCATCACACCTACTGTATATAATGGCTTCCCCAAACCATCACCATTAATTTATAAACACAAAAAAAAAACAACTATATAAAATGTCTTTGTATGTGCGCTCATCACAATTTTTCTTTACTGGAACTAAGATGGCCTAAGCCTGTTCCAGCATGACATCACACTGAGCTCAGTGAAGTCATTGCAGGGTTAAACTACAAGAACTTGAGTGTCCTGCACAGAGCCCTGATTTCCACCCAATCGATAACCTTTGCGAGAAACTGGAGCACTAACTGCACCCTAGACCTCCTTCCCAAACATCAGCCTCTAACCTTACTAACATTCTTGGGGCTAAAATCTATCTTCAGGAGCAGATGCATTTCCTTTTGATGCAGGAAGTGACACACAAACAAGACACTTCTCACATAGGTGGACACACACACAAAAAAAAAATGTGACAGTGTTCTGACAGTGACTTGTAGTTTCATGTAATTAATACTTTAAAGATGATCCCCTTTCAAAATGACCCAAGCTATCGTTCGGTCAATCAATCAGTAAACACCTCTGCAAAAGCACTGGACAAACATTGACGTCAATCCTTACTCATTCAATCATTAAATGTTTAGTAAAAAATTAGTGCTGGACAAGGTCACAGAGGATCTGATGTCTATGCCAAGGCAGAAACACACACACACACTGGATGGAACTCCAGGCTATCCATCACAGGGCAACATGCATCCTTTTATATCTGAAGGGCAATTTAGCGTAACCTACATGCAGGGAACTCAGGAAAATGCACATGAACACCAAGAGAACACACACCACCATGCTGCTCCTTCATTTAATTAATTTTTATTCCATACAATATCTTTTTTTGTGCAATATATGAATTTCTACCTTCCTTAATTTAATACACAATGTGTTCAAGTACAACATGATAGGTACAATAGATATGAATAGATATAATAGACATAGATAAAATAAATAAACAAAAATAAATAAATCAATAGCTTTTACTTACAGAAAGACATCATTGACCATTTTTCTCAATATACAAATTCCTATTAGGAGGGTTTGTCTTACTTGCTCAGGTACATTATAAGCTGTAAAAAGACACTGCCAGGCAAAAAAAAAAAAAGTGTACACTATAAGATTTAATTCAGTCACCTTTAGATTTGATTACGGCACACAATGTGGTGGCCAGTTCATGTTTGAAAATGATTCCTCGTGCTCCCAGAACCACTCTCACATTTTGAGTCCTGGAATATGCCCGTGCCATCAGAGACAAAAAAAAAAAACTCCATAGATGTGATAACCTGGTCGTTCAATAGATTCAGGTTATCAAGATGACTTTTACACAACATAACGTGGCTGAGCCTAAACCTGACCAACTGAAGCAACACCAAATCATAACACTGCCTCCAGAGTCTTGTACCGTACACACTATGCATGATGGTTGCATCGCTTTATGCACTTCCCATCTTACCCTGACGCACCCATTACTCTGGAATAGGCTCAATCTGGACCCATCAGACCACATGACCTTTTTCCATTGCTCCAGAGTCAAATCTTTATGCTCCCCAACAAACTAAAGCCTATCCTTTCTGGTTTTGATAATGTGTTGAAGACTTCTTAACCCAGATTCAATGATTAAATCTCTTTGCTTGATACAGCCCAAAAATTTTTGGCCAGGCAGTGTACAAAACTATAAATTGAGAGTATAATGCTGGACGTATAGTATGCCATGTAAACTATAAATATTCTTTACATCACTGTTTGCAACCAGTTTGGTCATCCGAAAGTGACAGAAAAATAAGACGTCACTTTACTCAAAGAGTGTGACTTCCCAGTCACATGTACTGATGTGTAGAACTTACCTACTGTCAGATCCAGCTGATTCCGCTCCCCTAAAGCACGCAGCCGATACAGACACCCGCTCTGATAATAATACTGCAGAAATTGCACACAACCTGCAACACACATATAGATGGCATAGGAATGGAAAAGTCACACTTAATTCGGTAGACAATTCAGTGATAAAATTCAACACTGCATCAGCTCTTACTCTGAAAAATGGAGAAGGCCAGGAACTGACTCCTGAACGTCTGATATATTACCCCCTCAGGCCTTAAAGCAGATAAACACAGTTAAGAAACACATTTACTATGTGTTGATTGAAGGGTTTTACGTTTTTGACTGTAGGAGCGTCTCACCAGGTAAGCATGACACCTGAGAGAAACGTGGAGACGTAGTGATGCAAAACCCACCAGCCTTTAATTCTGAAACGCACAATATAAAACACACTTCATCATACATGCAGGATAAAATGGGCAGATTGAAACATTACAGGATGTTAATATCAGCTAATCAAACAAGTCTGACTCAGATACTGTTTGTACAAATAAAATGTAAGTAAATTAATAATAAAATACAATACAAAAAAAAATAAAATCCAGATCATAAAATTAAAATCACAATTAATTAAACAAAACAATTGACATCGATTAGGTTTAAAGGTTAATGATTAACATTACCTGGAATTCTTTAAATATGTGTTATTTTAGTATATACAACACTGAACTGTTCACCATAATACAAGTTGAAGAGTTAGTTTATTTATTGGTACAGGTAGTCCCCAACTTACGAGCGGTCTCCTGGAACAGAGCTCATTCATAAGCCCAATTTGTTCTTAAGTCCGACAAAGTGAGTCTTGTACGGCTTTAACACAAATATAAAGCATACCAATCCACTTTGACTAAATCTCTGTCCCCATTCCCCACATTGCCATCATGAGGCCAAAAACCGCAATCATGCCTAAAGAAATTTCTCTCACATGTGAAATGTAACAGTGCAGTCTCTGCGCCTTTAAATCGCGAGGGGAATCCCGGGCGCCGTTTTGTCTCAGAGCTGTTTTCCATTGTAATGTACCGTGAACTCGTTTTGTTGAGGATTTTCCGAAATTTTAATTATTGACCATCAGGACAGCTTTACAGGACAGTCATTGTCTATCATCATCGTCCCGGACTGACACATACAATATACCTGACATTTTATACATTTACTTACACGCCGAAAATATTGTATATAATTGTAAATATTGGTATCCGGTGCGCTGCAGTGTCTATTTTTTGTACAATACACTTCAGCTACTTCTGTGATTGAACCGGGAGTACAGTAGAGCTGCAGTCCGTTCGTATCTTCGAAAAATTCGTAACTCGAATGTTCGTAAATCGTAGACTATCTGTATTGGGACTAAAAAGCTGTGCGGCCACAAGAAAACCACTTGTTAGGTTTATCAAAATAAATAAATAAATAAATGGATTCAGTTTGCTTGGGAGCATAAAGAGTTGACTTGGGAAATGCAATGGGAAAAGGTCATATGGTCTGATGACTCCAGACTGACCCTATTCCAGAGCGACGTGTGTGTTACGGTAAGAAGGGAACCGCATAAAGTGATGCACTCATCATGCATAGTGCCCTCTGTAGAAGCCTCTGGAGGCAGTTGGTCAGGTCTAGACTCGGCATGTGGCTATAAAATGAAGTCAGATGATTACCTGAGTGTACTGAACGACCAGGTTATTACAACTATGACATTTTTTCCTCCTGTTTTTCAATTAGCAACTGCAGCACCATGTGCTGTAATCAAAGCTAAAGGCGACTTAATTAAACATTAGAGCATACAATTATTTATTTATTTATTTTAGCAGGTAATGCAAGCGTTTTTGAGCACATTGAGGAAAGACTAGGCTAAGCTAGGCTAAGTTATCATGTTCGGTAACTTTTTTTTAGGATGTATACCGATAGTATGTCAGGGTCAGCCCTAATGTTAGTTTATGTTTAACCAGTTCATTTGGAAAGACTGAAAACAAATGTAAACAGACCTAATAACGCACCAGACTGTTTATCAGTTTTCCTTTTATAAAATGAGAGATTATTAGCTTCACCTGGAGCCGTTGTTGATGAGAATGCTCTCCCTGATGGTCAGCGTACAGTAATACCACACCAATAAAAAATTGAAGATTTCGTCTGTGACGCTGCAACACAAAAGAGATTTCACACACCCTTGAAACCGTTTATTTCACCCGTAACTGTATTAGCATATGTTAGCACAGGGAGCAGGTCTTACCGGTGGTTCAGCAGGAAGAGGCATGTGATGGCACCCAGCATTAGGATTATGGTCATGCACAGCTTAAACTTCTCATACTCATCCTTATATGCAAACCTGTCACAATACAGAGAGATGATACTTTTCACTACAGCCATTCTTAATAACATTTAATAACTTGGATTAGGATGGAATACAAATTGAAATGGGTACTAAAAGTTAGATTGGAGTTTCTTACTTTGTCTGGTTGCTGAGCAACGTTACGTTCACATTCCCAAGAACCAGACTTAGGTATAATCTGTTGACGAAATAAAAGCAGGCAAAAACAAGGGACATGTTTAAACACATAACGGGAATGTTCTGTATCTGCACTCGCTGAATCACATCCTGCAGTATCAATCGTACAGTCGGCTAATCAGATCAGATTTTTGATGGCATGTCCATTTTGAGATGAATATAGTTTACTGCATGAACAGCAAAAAATTTTAATTCTTATTTTGGATCTGTGAAACAGCACATTAGGTTGGATCAGATGAGTCAGATTTCAAGTGTTGGTCATTCGTTCAGGACATAAGAGAAAGACCGACATGAAGGTGGGTGAAAGGAGGACCACTCAATACACAGATACATACACACACCCCATATACACATATATATTTAAAAAATCTCAATTTAACTATGAAGATGCAGTGTGTGTGCTTGGATTATGAAATGTTACACGGATTCACACTCGCAGGGAATCGAGCTACATTTCAATTGGTGTTTAGTCTTTTTCACATCATGAAAGCCCCCCCCCAAAAAAAATAAGAAAAAAAAAAAAAAAATACTCATCTGCTATTTACAAAAGTTTTTTTTTGTTTTTTTTTTTGCGCATCTTCTCAGATTCCAGCTGTCAAGATATAGCAAGCATAGGCAGCTAACCTTTCTGCCTTTAGAGAAAAGAGAGAAAAAAAAAAAAAAAAACCCTCAAAAGATCCAAAGGAAAAATCTGAAAGACTCTGCTGGGTGTAAGCTAGAGCTTTGAAATTAATCGATTTCAATTTTGGCTTCTGACG
Organism: Dinotopterus cunningtoni; assembly: GCA_028565755.1. Taxonomy (NCBI): domain Eukaryota; kingdom Metazoa; phylum Chordata; class Actinopteri; order Siluriformes; family Clariidae; genus Dinotopterus; species Dinotopterus cunningtoni. Next base: position 302,091 of record JAOTRS010000008.1, read on the forward strand.
ATTATGAAAACAAGATAATTACCGTGCTGCATTCCTTTTTCGCCAGTAATTTTCGCACGGTGTGTTAAAAATCCATTACATCCTTTTACTTTGTGGCAGTGTGCCTTTCGCTAAACCCACCCTCACCCAGGCTGTAGTATTTATCCCGACTTTCAAAAATATCAGGATGTTTTATTTAAAGTTGAAAAACAGAGTTGAAGTACAGAAGTATAAGTGATGCCTGCAAATCTTTTTTTTTTCTCTCCCCAATATTTCCTCCCTGACTGTTGTAATGACCTTGAGCTACCAGTGTAACTACTCAGTATATCACTACCACACTGTGGATTTTCTTCCAATATTATCATATTATCTTTGTCGCCACTTGTGACGCGACTTGTCCGTGTGATAATAGATTAAGCACAATTCGCGCCATCACATGTCTTACACAAAAACTAAACTGGAAAAACAGAAATGAGAAATAAGTTGTGTGACGTGAACATGGGTCTAAAAGTCCTAAAGACATGTCTCTTTAGCAGCTACACCTTATGAATTTTATTTGGAGAACCAGGACATTTTTTTGAGGAAGGAAGAAAAAGAAAGAAAAAAAAAACAAAGAAAAAGAAGCAATGTACGCACCCATTCTTCTTTGGCAAGTAGGCTTCCATGTCGAAGAAGACATGCTGCTTCTCTTTAATCTGCGCCTGCAGGTCATTTATGGCCAGAGACTCTTTGTCGTCACATGATTTTGAACATCTGAAGACAAACAATTGATCTACATAAGCTTTATGAACACAAAAAAAAAAAAGCAAAATCAACAAGCTAATAAAATCCCGCCCACATATATACAAAATCCTTCAACTGAAAACAAAAGATTTGTTTACTGCTCATTACATTTCTAATGACTAATGAATATATGAATGCTACAGTACCTGTCAAAAGCTTGGACACACCTCCTAATTCAAAGCGCTTTTTGTTCAATGATATATTTATTTTCCACATTCTAGGACAATACTGGAGATTTCTAAACTATGAAATAATACATATGGCATTAGGCAGTGAAGTAGCAACAACAACAAGTCAGTTGTTATTTTAAGACTCAAAAGCTCAGCTGTTCTGGAACAGGTCTTGCAACAACAGTATTGTCAAGTGCATTTGCAAAAAAACATCAAGCACCATGATGAAACATGAAGACCATCCCAGCAAAGCAAGACCAAAACCAAAAAAAAAAAAAAGTTCATTTAGAGACACCAGACTCAGAAATCATTATTTAACAAAGAGTACCTCAGATTAGAGCCGTTACGAAGGCTTTATAGAGCACAAGGTGCAGATACATCTTAATATCAACTGTTCAAAGGAGATTACTGCATATTTTAGATACCTTTAGCATTGTTTTACAGTGTAGGAAGAAATAAAAATCAGGAAAGACCATGGAGTTAGAAGGTGTGTCCAAACATTTTGACAGAATCCTCATGCAGAGAGGATTTCCTCCTTTAGTGCTTTAGATTGTTCTGAACGGACTCCAAAAGACTATAAAGCCATTTTGGGGCTGACTATCAAATTTCACATAAAGAAAAATGCATATAGTTTCAGACTTTGTGCGCTCCTGTGTATGACCTCAAAAACTCTCTTCTAGTGTCACTGTGACTGCCGAAAGAGCGAGAGACCAAGCAAGGCAGAGCAAGTGAGTGAGAGAGAGAGAGAGAGAGAGAGAGAGAGAGCGCACGCATTTGACCTCCTACCCAGACAGCATGGGCATTTTTTTCTCTTGAGACTCCAAGGATGGTGTGCAACATCGGGATTCAAACTCATTCAAAATCTCACTATGCTAGGGCAGAAATTGGCAAGAATCTAAAGTGTACGTCCACAACCAGTCAAAAGTTTGGACACATATTCTAATTCCATGGTCTTTCCTGATTTTAATTTCTTCCTATGAGAGGGAGGCAAAAATGATCCACACTCCTGTCTTATCAGCGCTTTCCGTTCAAGGCTTTTGTCTCTCCAGTCACTACTGTGCAGGTGTGAACATTACATCAGTTCACTTGTAAGTGCGCCGTGAGCAAAAATAATGCCCCACTTGTGATTTGCACGAAAGAAGAGCAGCCAGCAATAAGTCGTTTTTTTGTCGTCTGAGGGTGTACCTGGTGCTGAAACAACTCACGGAAGAACATAAACAGAAGCGTCTGGGTATCTGCAAACACAAATTGGACCGATACGCCAAAGAAGTTGAACATTTCTTAAAGAGAATCATTACTGGTGACGAGTCATGGTTTCAGAAGGGCCAGTATTGGAACACTACCAAGAAAAAGTTTCAACAAATCAACAGTGCTCGTTACAGAGAGACGCTTATTGAAGGCTCAATCTGAAGCTTTGACTTCCAATTAAAAGAGGAGGACTGCAATTTAAGGGCGTAATGATCTTGCATGACAATGCACATCCGCACACTTCTGCTAGCAGTGTCAACACTCTGCAAAAAACTTTGTTTTGAGGTGGTAAAGCATCCTCCCTATATTCCTGATCTCACGCTATCAGAACTTCATCCGTTTGCTCCCCTGAAAGCAGCCTTACGAGAACGAAGACACAGTTCAGATTATGAAGTGAAGACAACATTGCATTCGTGGCTCACAGCTCAGCATAAAACATTTTTTAATGAGGGAATTCAAACAGTGTATTGAACAGCAAAATTATGCATTTTTCTTTTTTAAAAGCGAATTTATGTAAATTCTATATCCAGAGTGCGGATAATCTTTGACTTACCCTTGCACGTTGTAATACAATGCTGAAGGCGACCAAAATATGCAAGAATCGCCTTTGAACAGTTGATATTGACATGTATCTGCTACTCATGCTCTGTAACGCCTTCATAACGGCTCTTATCTGAGGTGTTGTTTGTTAATTGTTGATTTTTGAGGCTGGTAACTCTAAATTAACTTCTCCTCTGCAGCAGAGGTACATTTTGGTCTCGCTTTCCTGGGATGGTTTTCATGAGAAGAAATTTCATCATGGGTTTTGCAAACGCACTTGACAATACTGTTCTTGCAAAAACTATTCCAGAACAGCTGACCTTCATGCCTTAAAATAACAACTGACTGATGTTGGGGCTGTTGTTACTTAATTACCCAATGTCATACATGTTATTTCACCGTTTAAAAAAAAAACAAAAAAAAAACTAGTATTGTTCTAGAAAGTAGAAAACAAATCATTAAACAAACAAAAAAAAAAGCACTGAATTAGAAGGTGTGTAACTTCTGACTGGTACTGTATGTCTATTGGAATGCTAAAAGGACATTAACAAAGAACAGAAAGTTTCCAGAGAAACATGTTAAAAAAAAAAAAAAAAAAAAAACATGACTTGACTTAACTTTACTTCCGACAGCCTCAGGGGCATTATGGTAGACACTCTACTAAAGAAATGTCCTGTTTCTCTGAGATGTGCGTGTGTCCTATGCTTAACTTTTACTACTTCCACTTCTGCTACTTAAGCAAACATTAAATTACTTCCTAAATTCTGCTTCTCCTTTGCAGTTGTACATCATATAACTTATAACTCGGCCGTGCACAGACGTCCCAGATGAAGAATAAACGTACTGACGAAGTGCATGTCCGAGCTCTTTAAGGCCTTTCCTCTGTTTGCATATGGCACCGCTGCAGATCGCCTGAAGGTGTGTGAGCTCCTCCAGCTTCTGCCGGTACACCTTATGGGTCTCCTAATAAGCCACAAAGACAAATATGAACATTATTATTATTATTATTAATATCCTTTTTACCCAACTTACAGCATTACCAAATAAACCTGGAAACAACTGCCTCAAATACAATCAGTTTACTAGATTTTACCAATTTTCACGTTGAGTTTTGAGGCGTTAAAACATCAGCGTTTCTTTAAATACAGCTGGTACACTCTGAACTCATTACACATCATCCTATGCAGTAGGAGTCAATTATTTGCTAAGTTTGTACAGAAATGATAATTATGGCGGAAAACAGATACATACTGCTCAGTAAAAATGTTAAACTCTTGTATTTGAGGTTTTGTTTGTATTGTTTAAATCCTGCGCTTGTTTTTTAAGTGAGAGAACTAATGCTATAAGAACGGGCAACCTTTAATTAATCATTAAACTTTTTAAAATTTATATTGGCACCAAGGAATCCTATCTAGGGTTTCCTGTTGAATACTGTTAAATACAAAAATACAATCAGATAAGCATGAAAAGAGACAATCATAATAATTATTATTTTTTATATAGAGCGGACACAGTGCTATTTCAGAGAGAGAGAGAGAGAGAGAGAGACACACACACACACATGGATAAGAAACCAAAAGGCAAACTCTAGATCATATTACACCATCATGTTAGATTCAATTATTATAAAGGACAAGTGACTTCCTTAACTCTATAATTTCTATCTGATTAAATCACACAATCAGACAAAGCATTAATTACACAGCTGCTCAAGCTGTTATAATAAAAATAAACATCATGTAATTGCTATTTATCACTCTCACCTCATCCTCTCCCTTCTCAAGGACATTTTAAATCACTCTCAAAAAATGAAAACACGAAAAATAAACAGAAAAACACCAAAACAAAACATGAGCTAAACTTAAAATCATGCTTTTCTAAGTGAAATCAGTGTTCATAGTCATGTTAGCAACTCTGCTAGCTCTCATCACTGGAACGCCAAGTCTGCAGAAAAAGGTTTAACAAATGCCATTTTTAAAAGTTTACCCGCTCTGTTATTACCTCTGATTACAATTGCACAAATCTGAGAGATAATTAGCCAACGTCCAAACCTGCAGCTGTTGATATTCTTTCTCTATTTCTTCCCATTCACTCCGACATCTCTCCAGTGACATTGTAACCACTGCCATGCTCACCTGCTTTCTCCCCTTTGTGGACAGCCGTCACGGCGCATGCGTACCAGCTTTCACGCATGCGTCTGACCAACCCGGTTAATATTGCAGCGCGCATGCGCACTATATTCAGTCGTTTTCTAAAAATATATATACTTATTTAGATTTCTTTCTTTAGTCACAGCAAAACGCTTATTTAAAACAAACATCAAATAAAATATAGTAGCATATTAAATACAATAATATTAGATGAGAGAAAAAAACAAACGACTGTATTTTGGCCAATCAACCTGAGTATGTGTTATAAATAACCAAATAAAATAACCTTATGCAAGATATTAAACATTATGCTTTTTTTTTTAAATTAAGGGGGAGGGTCAGAATGGGTTGTGGTAATGATTAGCACTGTCGCCTTGCACCTCCAGGGTCTGAGTTCGATTCCCGCCTCAGGTTTGTGTGTGTGGAGATGTTACTGTTAAACCAATTTTTTTAAAAAAAGTTAGTTTTTGCAGATAATGGTCCTGTTGTTCCAGATGTTGTAAAATTGTATTTAAAAATGAGAAACCTGGAGAGTAACATCTGTCTGTGAAAGTTTTTTTAGATGCAGATCTAGAGATTTTTACTTGCAATCCAATCAAAAAAATCAACATACAACACACAACACATAATTTAGAGAAAACGTAGGAGAGGAAAGAATTATGCCTGTGTAATATAAGTTACTATGTGTTGATGTGTTTGTCGAGCACTTCCGCTTTTAAGCGTTTGCGTTGTTGCTATGGTTACAGGACACAAATTAAACGGGTTTCATGAACAGCTTGACTTCACCGGTTTAGCACTTTAGACATTTAGTTTTTCTCAGTTTTAAAAACTCACCGTGTAAGTGGAGTAATGCCTTTCATTAAGAAACCTCGGAAAACTGAGCCTCTTGTAAAAGCAGCGGATAAAAAGGCTCAGAAGGAGGGTTTCCGCCACACCATCTACAGCACGAACGGAGATCAGTACACCGGAGAGTGGCTCGAGAACATGAGACACGGTAACGCACTGCTCCCCCCTCATTACAACAACCTAAAGCAATTTTGCTTTTTTTTGTACTTTTTTGTTTGGTCCACTATTGTTTGGATAAATAATGAAGAATGAATTTAGTTTACCATATCTTAGTTGCATACACTGAATATGGTAGATACACTATATGGACAAATGGACAGTGTATTTGGCCAAACCTACAATGGCATTGTTTCCAAATACATATAGTTCAATATGGCGTTGGTCCCCCTTTTGCAGCTATAACAGCATCCACTCTTCTTGGAAGGCTGTTCATTTATCCGTGCCCATTCATTCTGTAGTGCCTTCATGAGGTCAGACACTGATGTTGGACAAGAAGGCCTGGCTCGCAATCTCGTTCCAGTTCATTCCAAAGGTGCTCGATGGGGTTGAAGTCTGGACAGTGTGTTTGGGCCAGTCAAGGTCTTCCACAGAAAATTCATCAAACCATGTCTTTAAAGTCCTTGCTTTGCGCACTGGGACACAGTGGACGATAGAATAGAAAAGTGTTTGCTACACTGTTTCCACAAAGTTGGAAGCATAGCATTGTCCAAGATGTCTTGTCAAGATGAAGCTTTAAGTTTGCCCTTCACTGGGGATAAGGGGCCTGATTGAAACACCAAGAAACACAGGTTTGGCCAATTACTTTTGTCCTTTAGATAGATAGATAGATTAGATAGATAGATAGATTAGATAGATAGATAGATAGATAGATAGATCAGCCATAACATTATGACCACCTGTCCAATATAATGAATAAAAAGTTAAATTATTTGTCACATGTATCTTACAGCACAGTTAAATTATTACTATTTTTTCCCCACATTTTCCAGTAAAGAAGCTGGGGTCAGAGCTTAGGGTCAGTGACCCCTGGAGCAGATACGGTTAAAAGCCTTGCCCAAGGGCTCAACAGTGGCAACTTGGCAGTGCTGGGGCTCAAACCCCAGACCTTCTGATCATAACCCAGAAACTGTTTGAGCCACAGCTGCCCATGATACTTACTGAGTAAGGTCCCTGCTTTTGACATCAAAACAGCGATGCACAGTGTTCTCACACCTTTCTGTCCAGCATTTACCTTTTCAGCAATTTGAGTAACTCCAAAACTGCTGCTCTTGTGGGATGATCCTAACTGCAGTGCTCCAAGATATAGATAGATAGATAGATAGATAGATAGATAGATAGATAGAGTCTGGTCCATATATATCGGTACAAGGACACAAATTTTATATTTCTGCCTCTATATACCACCACAGTGGATTTAAAATGAATCACTCAAAATGTGATTATAGTCGAGGCTTTCAAGAGGTTAAACAAAAATGATAATAAAAATATTAAACAAATAAATAACATAGTTTTTCAATGACAAATTAAGGAGATAAAGTGTCCAGCATTGATTATAAGTGTTGAATTTGTGTTTGGTAGCTGTAGGAATTCTTAATATGCACTCAGAAGAGGTGCTGATGTAAGTGAAGGAGGCCATCATTATGCTTAAAATGAGCTTCAGAAAAGGACAAAAAAACAATTTGGTATATTTTTAGTAGCACCAAAATGTTTCGGAGACTACAGAAAACTATTAAAGTGAATGATCTTAGAATTATTTCTTTGATAAAGGAAAACCCTTTAACAAAACCTAGCCAAGTCATGAACAATCTGGAGGAGGTAGTTGTATCATTCTCAAGGTTTACAATTCAAAGACACTTTCATAAATTCTAAATACAGAGATTTTACCTTAATATGTACTTGACTGGTGAAACAAGTCCAAATAAGATTTTTTTCCCCCCAGTATTGATACAAGGGTAACTTGTGCCTGAATGATTGGAAGTAAATAATATGGAGAAGGAAAAGAGCGGCTTGTGATTCAAAGCATACCATGTCATCTGTCAAACAGTGTTGAAGGCAGTGTTATGGCACAGGCATGTGTGGCTGCCACAGGAACTGCATCACTGGTGTTTATTGATCATGTGACTGCTGATAAAAGTAGCAGGATGAAATCTGTAGTGGTTAGACTTATACTCTCCACTCAGATTTAGTCAAATGGTCCAAAACTAATAGAACAGTGTTTTAGGATATAGATCTATAAACACTCAAAACATGCCTTGAAAATAATCCCATGCAAAGAAATTAAATGTCTTAAATGACTCAGTCATCAGACCTCATCCCAACTGTCCATTCTTTTCACTTGTAAAAGAAGCAACTCACAAGCAACTGAAGGCAGCTGCAATAAAGGCCTGGCAAAGCAACTTAGCATTCGATTGGACGAAAATAACATGAAAAAGGAAAAGAGTGGCAAAGTATACCATACCATCTGTCAAACATTTGGTCATGGGTTCTAGTCTTGAAGCATTCAAACATTTGGTCATTGGTTCTAGTCTTTAAGCAAACAAACACTTGGTCATGGGTTCTAGTCTTTAAGCAAACAAACACTTGGTCATGGGTTCTAGTCTTTAAGCATTCAAACATTTAGTCATGGGTTCTAGTCTTCAAGCATTCAAACATTTGGTCACGGGTTTTAGTCTTCAAGCAGACAAACCTTTGGTTATGGCTTCTAGTTTTCAAGCAGTCAAGCATTTGGTCATGGGTTCTAGTCTTCAAGCAGTCATTGATTGCAAAGTTTTTGCATTTGAAATGTTAAAAATAATTTCAATATTTATGATTGTTAGTTTGTTCAAATACCTTTGAGCCCATTAAAATGGACAGAATTATTCTTATTTTTTTTAATTGTTTTTCATATATTTGTTTTAAATTCATTCCTTTGATGTGTTGGGGCAAAAAGGTC
>JAOTRS010000008.1:338073-354496 GCA_028565755.1 Dinotopterus cunningtoni
AAACATGAAGAGCCAAATAAGACTTATATAAAAAGCCATATAAAAAGCCATAAATAATGGTAATGTTTTGCTATGAACCTCATGTTAACTCATTCTTTAAATGTATTAATGAAAATTTACATCAAGTTTATTAACTAGGTATATACTGTACATTATGCATACAGTATATGCACATACTGTTTGTTTAACTCAGTGTGACTAGAGACGTGTCCTATCTAGTCATAAATGAAATCAAAATAGTTAGTGATCAAAAAAGCATTTATTATACTGAATATACTAAATTATATTTTCTACAGTTTACACCAACTTCCCAAAATCGTCATAGACTAGTGTCACGTCAAGGGTTTTTTTTTATTAGCAAACTGGACAATTTTAACGCTGTGTCTGCTTTGGAGCCAATTGATTTTATAGACGGTGAGTGAGTGATGATCTAGACATCCTCGTCTCACTCAACTCCCCAAGACACTGTAAAGACCATCAAGATCTTTCATATGGACGAGAAACACTGTTTGAAGTGATTGATTCTGGTCTTAATGAACTCAGGCTATCTCTTCATGAACATCTCTAAGTTTTTCCAACAGCTATCTTTTGCCACCAAAATATCATTCATTGTGACCTGGAGCATGAAAATCTGCTGCTGGAATTATTTAGAAAGCTCTAGCAAGAGGCTGAAATATGTAGATTGCTAGATGGTGCTGAGTGACATGAGTGACTGTGTGTAGTACAGCATAGACAGCACCAGACCCACTGCACAACCCTGTATCATGGAGGTGGCTGATGGAACCATGCCCTAGGACGAGCAGACGAAGCTCACCTTAAGTTCTCTAAACCTGCAAGAGACAAGTGCAAGGACGTGTACAATCTGATCATCTGCTGATGCGTCGAAACTAGCTTAAGAGCATGCAAAGAAATCTCCACCAGATGGCAACTCTACATCCTGATCATGATCCTGTGGTACCATGCTCATACATCAACTCATTCGTGATAGCACCACATATTTATTAAACTGAAACACAGCACCTGGCTGCATGTTTGATAGATCTTTGCTTTATATTTTTCTCCCGAAAGGTTATTTTGAATCTCACATTGTACAGCAAATTGATCTGTTTTTTTTTCTCCAAAAAAGGATTAAATGAGCCTCAAACTTCATTTGCTGTAGTCAACTCGAACCAATCTGATACTTCATGACATCGATCCAGAAATGCCACTTTCTCCATAATTTAAGTTCTATTACACTAGTTTATCTTAAGTAATAAAATTAGTTTTGTGAACTAAATTGTAAGTCCATGTGACACAACTCGGTCCCTCCTACTGTTTAATATCATTCTGATACTATTCGAGTTTATACAAAACTATTTAGCAGATGATCAAATGTCAGATTTTGGCTCCCTGTCTATATATATAATAAAACTGTAAAGTTGGCGTGTCTGTACATTGAAGATATTTGTGAAATAAATTAGTTGGGGGGGGGGGCATAAGATGAGTAATAGAACATATAAAGATGGTTTTTGGATTTTTTTTGTCCATCTGTCTGTGCACACGTCACGTAAAACTACTGAACGAATTGTAATGGGGTTCTCACAGGAGTATTTGGTCGAGCTTGAGGTAACAGGCTTTGCTTCATCGCAATCACAATGGGAAGAGAACATATGCTAATTTGAATTTTAAATGAAAAACACCCTTATGTAGTAAAAAATCAACTTAAAAAATTTAGTTCATCTTAAAATTTAACAGATGGCGCTGTACATTTTTGAAAAATGCGTGCTTATGAGTGTGCATTTGAAATCTACTTAATAAACACAATCTCACACTTTCATTCCACTCACTTCACAGTAACACGTACAAATTTTAGTTAATTACAAAATTCAACAAATGGCATAATGTTTTTTTAAATGCACTCATGGGAGTTGCAATTAAATTCCACGCCCACAAAGTCGTGGGCACATCTAGTTCATCAATTAAAGGCGTGCTAATTCATTAGGAAATAATTTAGTATCTCATTAGATGTCTAATTTCAACATTTCAAGACAGGAAACCGTGTATTACTGCATCAATCATTAAATGAAAATGGTGTAATACTGATATATTAATTTGTTAGAATTTCATATTATAAAAAACACACTTGTACACAGAAGGGATCTACGGTCCATAAATAATCTACTTTGTCTGAAAAGACCCAAAGAGATTTCATTTTATTGTCCAGAAAGGAGTGCAGACCCTACATGAACATGACTCTAACTCATTTCTTCTTTCCGAAAACCTCTTCATATTCACTCCCATAGTTAATAAACATCAAAAATAAAAGATCAACGATTGTGATGAACTGTACAAAAATGACTTTAATCATCATTACGCCTTTAACTGAAAGTAGTCCAGCTAGTTTGAAAGCTTCTCAGTTTGCAAATAATGACCATGAGACAGCGTGATGTCAGTGTGTCCTCAAAAAAAGTCGGACGCTTTCCTCCTCTTCGGCAGCTGTAGCAGATTGTCTGTGAGGGAGGCGGGGTCGTGTGAGACAGGGGTGCGGGTTTTGCCTGGCGTGGGGGTGCGTAAGGAGTGTGAGGGTGTGAGAGGAGTTTTGGAGCCTGATGCTCTGTGAGAGGGTGATGGGGTATAGCTGGCACGTAGTGCTTTATCTGTGTACTTCCTGGATGAGCGGTTGACGAGGCGCTGTAGAGCTGGAGACAGAGCGGCAGGACTCACACCTTTTGGGGTCAAACTGAAAAACACACACACACAGACATCGCAATGTTGAAGCATTAATAATCCTCATACTGGCTGAAGCACAAACTCAGGTGATGAGTTCAAAGCGCTCAAAGCTACGCCCTCAATATTCAATATGTAGCACACAGTACTGTGAAAAAGTCTTGATCCCCCACAATTTTGCTTCCAAAGAGCCAGACTTTCTTATAATTTAATGTAGTCTTGAAAAATAGATCTCCATGAATTCTGAAGGAATTTTTTTACTCTCATTTTTGGGGTCAAATTTTTAGCCCAGTCTCTGTACCTGAGTATTTTTTTAGAGGAATGTTTTTTGTTTTTTAAGCGACACACTGACCAATAAATCATTCAAGCATAAAAAGGGAAAACAAGGTTGCTGCTGAGGGTGTTACATAAACAACCATTTTTTAAATTGTATCTTTAGGCAATTTTCAGCCTGTCGCAGTAAAACATTTTGCGATTTTGTAAGTAACATGGTTTTATAAATATCCTAATTTGATATCACATCTATTTCTGATTGTGTTACTATTTTAAGGCCTTGAAATTTAGGGGGAAAAAATAACTTGAAAGTTTTATACCTTAGCTTTATTCAAAAGCTTTACAAATAAACTGAACATAAATAAATATATATTTATGATAATGAAATGTACTGTAGCCTGTTCCTTATAAAAAATATTTTTCTCACTTAAAATCCATGAAACACGTGATGTTTTGAGATTGGAGTGTGTTATGAGTGGTAATACGCTCACAGAGAACTTTTGTTAATGTAACCAGAAAAATGACCCTGTTACACAACTCAGAAGTTTGTGCAGTGGGCACAGTCCAAGGCCGAGCGGTCACGGCTCATCAAGAAAAAACATTCTGGTCAATGGCTGATCGACCGATGCATCTCTATTATAGATTTAAAAAATCATCTAAAAATCGATTTTGGAGTCGGTGTGGTGATACACACATGGGCTCACAAAAGAATCGCAATTCATAACTAAATCGATTTTTCCTCAAATGTTTAATATTTATATCTCTTAGATCTCTACATGTACAGTGGAACCTTGGATTACAAACATGATTTGTTCCGGATCGGGCTAGTATTTTAAAACACGTAAATTAAAGCAAATTCCCCATAAGAAATAATGGAAACTCAAATTATTCATTCCACAGCCCAAAAAAATAAATACATAAAAAGAATTAATACAAGAGATATAAAGTAAAAATAAAACAAATTAACCTGCAGTTTACCTTTAAAAATAAATCTCGACTGATAAGTGTTTGTGCACGCACAGTGCTGTGTGTGTGTTTGTGAGGCTAAAGTAAGAGAAGAGGAGAAATCAGACCCTCCCCTCTCCCCGTCTTACACAGTAACCCTTCCTCTCTTATTTGATTATTACACACACATTAACGGAAACACTATCTTATCGGGAAAGTTAACAAGGAACATCATCTGCGCGTACACTAACGGAATCACTGCTGTAAAGTAAAAAAAAACAAACAAATTAACCTGCACTTTACCTTAAAAAAAAGTGTAACAGAGCAGTGTTTCCATTAGAGAGAGAGAGAGAGAGAGAGAGAGAGTGGCGAGAGGAGGAGGGGTGTGTGTCTACACAGAGGGAGTAAATGGATCTTTAACCTCTCTAATGAGACTTGCTTTTGCTTTACACGCGCGCTGTACACACACGGATACAAACACAAAATAAAATATGTTTTACGCACACACACGTGGTCACAGTGTTATAGTAAACAGTACACGTGTGCACGGATGTTGATTATACCAGTAAGACCCAGCTGGGGAGACGATTACCCACAATTCCGCAGCACAAAAGAGAGAAAAAAACATTTCACAGGTGGTGTATGATGATCAAGTTTTTGTGTGTGTGTCATACCTGGCCAGATTTTCTGTGACCTTACGAAGAGCTTCCTGTTTCTTTGCTCTGTTTTTGGCTGCCACTTCGTTGGCCATTTTCAGCCCAAGCCGCTCTCTGCGTCCAGGCTCGGGAATCTAAACACAAGTGTTATCACAACACGGAGATTAAGTACAACAACACTTAAGCACAAAACCTACAGCTGCAAATCAGCAAAACAAAATAAAACCCAAAACAATATAAATCAGCAAACAAAATCGCAAACTAAATAAAATCCGGAAACAAAATAAATCAGAGAACACATCAACAATTCTTGAAATCCTTACTGCTGATTGGATGAGACATCAGTCACTCAAGATACAAGTTAAGTCTTTATTTGTCACATATACATTACAGCACAGTCAAAAATTCCTTCTTCACATATCCCAGTGTAACTGTGGTCAGAGCGCAGGGTCAGCCATGATACAGCGCCCTTGGAGCGGACAGGGTTAATGGCCTTGCTCAAGGGCTCAACAGTGCCAACCTGGTGGAGCTGGGCATCAAACCGCCGATCTTCCGATCAGTAACTCTGTGCCTCAGCCCCCTGAGCCACCACTGAAAATCAACATTGTGTTTTCTGATTTGTTATTTTGTTTCCGGATTAGTTTTTTCCGTTTTTGGTTTTGTTATTTTGTTTTCGGTTTTGTTATTTTGTTTTCCACTTCTCGGCTTCCGTATCTTACACTACAACATTGTTTGTTTCGTTAAGAATCAGGACAGTTAGTACTATTCACTGCAGTAGTAGTGTGTGATCTGGGATTAAGAGTGTGTGTTGTTTAAGCACCTTAAATGCCGGTCCGTGGCTTCTCTCTATCAGCGGAGTGTCTGAGCCATCCAGTCTGAAGGGCGTGTCCTCAATCTCTCCCCATGTCATCAATGGAGACTCGCACACTCCTGCCACAGGATACAAAACACGATATGATAAAATACGAAATCAAGATACAAGGCAATGAAAACCTGGTGCAGCTCGGCGCGTTAAAGTCACCTGGTGCGGGCGAGGGCGCTCCCTCAAAGCCGTATCCGTTGACTTTAGGAGACTCGTGCGGCAGCAGCTCTTTCCCATCGGGACCCACCTTTCCTAATTTAAACTGAACACACCACATGCATGCAAATCAGAACCGCAAATCAAGAAGATTACTGCAGAATGTAGGGGTGTGCGAGTGTGAATGGGCAGAGTATGTGGAAGCTGGGAGGTTTTACTGGCGAATGTATATGTGAGAGTGGGCGGAGCTACCTGTGCATTGAGAGCAGCAGCCTGTTGGATCTGGGATTTATTGAGGGCTTTACAGAACGGGTCGACATCAAAGCGTGTGTTTTTGTACACGACTTCTCTGGGCTTTTTGAACACTGTGTCGTCTTTCACACCTGTTTGGGGAAATCGAGACAAGAAACGCAGAGCACTTTCTATTAGTCAGAGAACGGGCACAGCTACTTATTACAGAATACATTACAACATGTGTGCATATATGCATATGTGTGTGTATGTGTGCATGGTGCTTGCCTTCAGGGTAATACATGAGGGCGTTTCTGGCTGTGTACTCCCACGTCTCCACTCCAGCTTTCACACACTCCAGAGCCTGAACTTCTGATGATGGCAGAGCAAGATTTTCCTCTCGTCGCTACAAAACACAACAATAACATTATTCCCAAAGCACCACCCATCCAGATAATGCAACCCTACACACACACACACACACACACACACACACACACACACACATCAAGGAAATTGAAGCTGTGTTTGAGGACCTGTTTGAATTCGCTCTCAGCCTCGTACAGCCAGGAGTTCCTCAGCTTCTCCTTCTCCTGAGCCAAATCCATAATCTGCTCGAATGATGCGTTATCTTCACTCGTGTTCTTCGACAGGAAGCAGTCCAGAGATGGCAGCTCCTTTTCCTCCGTCCCGCCGACTTTCCCTCCTGAGGAACGCAGCAGAAACGTGTCTAAAAAGTTCTGACTGGCTCGAGTACCTTGCAAGCAGATAATTTAATATTACATATATACTGTATGGTAGAAGACAGGGATTGAAATCACCAGTGAACACTCCGTACGATATCATCACGATACTTAGGTGCCGATTCGATTTGTATTGCAAGTCTGTATCACCATTTTATAAATATCCCTATACAATTTTGTTTTTGTAATTCTAAACAAACTGGATGTTGTGCTGCTTGACAATGTGTGAATAGTTTAGAGTGCACCACCTAGGATTATAGAGAAAGAGTAACATGTTACTACTGGTAGTCGCCGACTTACGAACATTCGAGTTACAAATTTCCACAGATACGAACAGACCGCGGTTCTACTTCCGATTCAATCACAGAAGTAGCTCATGTGTCTTGTACGGTAAAAAAAAAAGAAAAAAAAAAAAAAAATGCAGTGCAACAAATACCAATATTTATATACCAATACTTACAATTATATACATTATTTTCAGTGTGTAATTGAATGTATGATATGTCTGGAAAATGGCTGTCCTGATGGTGAATAATTCTAATTTAGAAAAATCCTCAATAAAAAAATGACGTCCGGGATTTCCCCCGCGATTTAAAGGCGCAGAAACAACACTGTTACATTCGATGTGCGGGTTTCATGTCCTTAGGTGCGCTTACAGTTTTTAGCCACATGATGGCAGTGTGGGGAAAGGGGACTGATTTAGTCAATTGGATTGGTATGCTTTACATTGTATATTCGTGTCAAAGGTGTAGAAGACTAACTTTGTCTGATTTAAGAACAAATCAGACTTACGAACGTGCTCCCGGTACTGAGCTCGTTCATAAGTCGGGGACTACCTGTACTTCCAATGCAAATATTTATAAATATTTTTATAAAATCGATTTTGGAGTTGTTGTGGCGATACATGAATTGCCAGACTGAACAATTACGATATCTGGATATAGTAGAAGAAATGTAGCCTAAAACAATGGCTTTTGCTACTTTTATACAGAAGGTTCACACATAAATAAATTCACTGTATGTGGTATTTTGTCAGGATTAGATTACGTTTGTTTCTTGGTAAAAAAAAAAACGTGATTTGGCCAAGTTTCCCATTTTGTCCAGTGAAGCATGAAGAAGTAACAAGCAGACATGTAGCTTAAAGCAACTCTGTGAAGTGTGATATAAAGTCATACCAAGCTCGGTGCCCGTCCTGGATTTACACTGTGAAGGGGTTGGAGAAGTGGCGTGAGCATCAGGAGTCTCGAATGACGATGGTGTCACATCTGAAAACACACAACCTGTTATAAGCTCTGAAAGTCATCCAACACATTCACTTCTGTCAGGAAAATAGCTGTTATTGCCACAACACACATTTTCCATAAGTGAGCCATGCTATGTGTGTTTTTAAATAAAAAAAAAATCAATCGTCTCTTCCTGATTCTCTCAGTAAGACTCACAGGGGACGTAGGTGCGCGGAGTGTATTTGGCCATGGCTGAGCCGTATTTGATGGCGATCTCTCTCATTCTCTGCAGGTCTCCGTTCTCCTCAGCCTCCAGGTAATCTTTCTGTGCTCGTAGCTTACTGACATCCGGGAAGAAGTCCCTCTGAATGATCTGCTCCAGACTCTGCAAACAGGGAATACACAAATAACACTGTTATCTAAACCAGCGCAATGCAGTACGGAAGTCAAATTATTACCAGACAACAAAAAACAAAGTGATCATTATGATTGACTTTATGATACATTTTTTTAGACAGCAGTTTCTAAACTTAATGGCACAATGTAACAGACAAACGACAACTGGAAAATAAAACAACTGGAAATTTCAACAAAGTGACATGATTTTTATGGCTGATCTGAACATGTGAATCGTATAATTTGCCTGTGAAAATGACACAAAGCTTAAACATTACTGGTAAAAGATCTCTTAAATAAACGTAGAGTTGAGGAGGAAAACCTAAACAGTAACTAGTTTTCACTGTTTCTCTATAAACACTAGACCAGACTCATTTCATATGCATACTATAAATACACATACAAACACACACAGTCTTCATAAGAAATTAGACACTGCTGATTATGAAACATAGAAGTACTGAATATTTTCTTCAGCCGATGAAGTCCCAAAAATCCTGTTTTTCCCTGGAAGTCTAGTTCCTATGCTACATTTTATCACTTTCTGATAAAAAATAATAATACAATTATTTATTAATTGTGCCACATAGACTGTGGAAGTTTTAAAACTTGCCTGCTGAAGTGTAAAAAGCAGAGGATAGAATAGGAACAAACTGATTGTAGTCACCACTGAATGATAAGGTGAAGACATCTGGGTCAGATAAAGAAAATCAGCTCCTTGTTAGGGTAACACCACGTACAGAGAGAAGGATATGTGGCGTACATAAAATGTAACGACTGGGAGAGGAAGTTCATTCCACCATTTTTCATTCCAAAACAGAAAACAGTCTAGATGCATGTCTTCCTTGATTACTGAGAGATGGTGGGACCAGTCAAGCAGTGCTGGAGGATCGGAGGGAACTTGGTGCGGTGTTGTGTAAGATTAGCACACTTCATCTAGTGTTCCTGGAATCGACCAAGAGCCTGACAAGGAGAAAGCTGCCACTGGAAAGAAATTGATGAATATCTATCTATCTATCTATCCATTTTTTTCACCTTCTATACTACATATCCTGTATAAAGGGTCACAGGGAGCCTGGAGCCTGTCCCAGGAGACTTAGGGCACGAGGCAGGGTACACACTGTACAGGGTGCCAATCCATCTCAAGGACACACACACACTTGTTCATACACTACAGGCAATCTAGGAACACAAATTTCTATCAATCTTTGTGTAGAATATTAGAGTTATCTCATGAGTTATCATGAGGTACCTGCCAAGGCTACAACTTATTATCCTAATACAAGATAATACCACTTTTAAAAAGTCTCTTGTGTCCTCTGGTTAAGTTAATGATGGCTTTGCTGTCTCTTTTGTTGAAATATCACAGATTTACCCATGACTTATGAATGAGGAGAGACCTGGTTATTTGTTTTTGTATAATCACCTCGATATACTCCTCCTCATCCAGGATCTTTTTCGTCGGCTTGCTCGGTTCCTCCTGTGGTTTCCTCAGAGCCACGGCGTTGTCGGGTTTCACACACAGCGCGGTCTCCTCCATTCTCTCTCTCTCTCACACACACACACACACACACACACACACACACACACAAACACACCTCAACACGAACCTGTAGAAACCTTTACGTTTCCTAAGTGACAACTAGCCGTCTGGCTAATCGGTGAACACGGTGATTACGAAGGTCGCTAAATAGTTAGCAATAGTTAAGCTTTTTATTTCATTTTAAATATATTTAGCGTACCTTATGGCTAAAATGTCAAATTATTCGTCTCTTATATAAACTATGCTTTAACAAATCAATCCTCAAACGATAGAGTCTTCGACCGAGAGTAAACACTCTCTGGTACTGTTACGCACAATACGATGACTTCCGGTTCGCCTTTCCCTTTCCCCCCGAGTACTTCCGGTATTCCGAAGGTATATCGCCCTCTACCGGGAGGACCTCGCATCACAACATTGCAGCCGCCATAACATTATGACCACTCGGCTGATATTGAGAAGGTCGCCGCATTTACCACCAAAACAGTGATACATTTTGGTATGTAAAGACCACTGAAGACCAGGAACATCTCACAAGAGCTGCAGTTTTGGACTTGCTCCAACCCAGTTGTCTAACCCTTACAATTTGGCCTTTGTCAAAGTCACTCTAATCCTTATGCTTTCAACATATCGACCTCAGGAAAAAAGGTTCACTTGCTGCCTAAAATATCCCACCCAATTTCAGCCACCATTGTGAGAAGTGATGTAGTGGTTTAGCACTGCCGCCTTCGGTTAAGCACTCCAGGGTCCGGGTTCGATTCGCACCTCAGATCTGTGTGTATGGAGTTTGCATGTTCTCCCCATGCGTGGTGGGTTTCCTCCAGGTACTCCGGTTTCCTCCCACAGTACAAAGACCTGCAGATTAGGCTGATTGGCCTTCCCAAAATTTGCCTGTAGTGTGTGAATGAATGCATGAGTGTGCCCTTTGATGGATTGGCACCCTGTCCAGGGTGTACCGTGCCTCATGCCCTAAGTCTTCTGGGATAGAATCCAGGCCCCCACGACCTTGAATACAGAATAAAGCGGTATAGATGACGAGTGAGAGCTTCTGTGAGAAGGGCCAAATTGTGGTGGTTAGACGACTAGATCAGAGCAACTCCAAATCTGCAGCTCTTGTGAGATGTTTCTGATCTGTAGTGGTTAGGACATGCCAAAAATGATCCAAGAAAGGAAAACCTGCAAACTGGCGACGGGGTCATGTGTGGCCAAGGCTCACTGATGGACATGGGGAGTGAAGGCTGGCTTGTGTAGTCCGATCAAATAGAAGCGCTAATGTAGCTCAGATAGATGAAAAGGTTAATGCTAGTTTCCATAGAAAGGTGTCCGAACACAGTGCATCACTGTTTTGGGGGACCTACTTAACATACAGGCAGGTGGTCATAGTGTTATGTATGATTGTTTACACTGATCAGCCATAACACTTATAATAGCAAGACGAACAATACAAACAACAATACTGTTAAATAAGATGATAAGCACATACTCACAGGGTAATTAAAGGGTCTGCATAGAAAACAATTTTTTAAAAAGATACATTTATTACTTTGTTTTGCATACTGTATATGAGCTGAGCTAGTGTTTGGCAAGCTGTTGTGTGTGGTGTGTTGAGGGGAAGGGTCCTCAGCTTTTCTTATACAAGCATGAAGGCAAGAAAAGATGGTTGAGAACCACACAGGTGTAGAACATGACAGAACATCAGAGTTGAATAACTACACAGCCTTTATTTAGCTCTAATTGTATTAAATCCCTCTCTCCCTCTCACACACATTTTCCAAGCAGCTGTGCAGAAAGTTTCAAGCTTGTAATCAATCATCCAACCATATCCTGTCTTGCAGCACGAACACACACGCACACAAAAATACACCTTTTACAGAAGCAGAAAACTGTTTGTCAGCTTGTAGTGTGACAGTTTAAAATTCAGAACATCCACATGAGTAAAAAGAAAATCCGATGATGTCCTTCAGAAAAGTTTAGCAACAGCTGATTTAAGAAACTGTTACTATGTACTGAGGAGTCACATGACCAGTCATATGACACAGGTATAAATAAAGGCAGGTTTAGAAAGCAATCCATCTTAAACCTGTTGTTCTTCTCTCAGCTCTAATGCCCAGCTTTTGACGCATGTAGGGCAGAAGTTGTGTGTACATGTTGTCGCGTGAAAATCCCTGGATGTCAGGAGTTTGTATACTTATATCGTGAATATATATATACTTAAACCAGCATATCTGGTACCAACATCCACATCACGATCATACTTTTGCTGAAGTAAACTAAAGCTCATGAAAGGTATCTGTACGATTTTATTCACTTCACTCCTTCTCCACAATTAACTGATTAGACAAGTGCCTAAAAATGTCCAGGTGTTCCTAATAAACTGGATGGGGAGCGTATATTTAATACATTATCAGGATGTAGTATTGGATTCTAAAGTATTTAATAGGGTGGTATTGCAGTTCTTATGGAGGACATACAATACAGTAGTCTTTCTTTAGATAAAACTATTAAACAAAAGTGTCTACGATCCCACACTTCATTCCTTGGAACCTTCAGCAGAGTACAGATCAGACTGCACACAGTCGATAGACTAGTTCAGAACAGAAAGAATTAATTTGAGAGACAGAATCTGTCAAAAAGTAACAGTCTTATTCTCATGCTAGAGCAGCTGTGTACATTACCTGCCTGTTAAATACATTTTAAAGCTGAAAAAAGATAAAGATGAATAAAATCTTGCTAATCTGTAACCCCTTTGTTAACACGAACACAGTCAAGGCTGAAGACAAAATAGTGGTTAGAGTCACTGTGAGTATGGAGAATGCTGCTTGTTTTTATGAGCAGTTCTGCGTTTTTTCCCCTTGGTTTGTTGAGGCTCTCCTCCGAAGGTGTAGCGTGGCATAAAGGCAGGGTTTGGAGGAGGTATGGGGTAATGGTCTGTTCGAAAACCAGGCCACGCACCCAGATGAGGCGGAGTCGGTAGGTGAGGAGGTGGAAACCTGAAAGATGGAGTAGGGAGTAAAGGAGGGGGACCCCTGTGAGGAGGTGTGTGAAGTAGAGGAGGTGGGAAGGGTATCGTCTGGTCGTCTCTCCACCTCTGGTTGAAAGGCCTGATGAGGAGAAAACCAGAGTTACACAGATCGAACTGCCAGAATGGATAAACAGAAGACAAAGTCATTTTAAAACATTTTTATTATTAGTGTGAAAGAGTGTACATCCTCGAAGTAATCTGGATAACCTTTTCACCTCTGGAAAGAAGGGTGTGGTTCTCGGAAAGTCCTCGAGTCAAATGTCCTGTCTGGGGCTCCACCTTTGACTGGCTCCTCCTCTGGTTCCTCCATTCCCTGATTACTACAGAACCAAGTTTATGACATGATACATCAGTATCATACTGTGGAGTGATTAAACTAAAATGCTAGTAAATGCACGTGTTCCAAATGAAGTTTTATTTTTATATAATACTTTAATACTTGTATATGTTATATACTGCATATATACACACTGTACAGTACATCTAAAGAAAGGTTTGTTAAATATTTGAAGCATTTTTTGTTTTAATTTAGATGATTACAACTTACAGTTTATGAAAATGAAAAATCCAGTACCTCAAAATATTGGGATATTTCATTTTGAGTTTCAGTGAATTACTATTCAAACATTATAAATACTGTGTATCTTTCGATCTAGTTTAGTACACGTATGGAAAGGCTGACTTAACAAGAAGGCAATCATTCACACACTCCACAAAGAGTGTAAGCCACAGAAGGTCACCGCTGAAAGGGCTGGCTGTTCGCATATTCATGTTTTGATATTCACGGTGACTGAAAGGGTGGTAAAAGTACTGTATGGTAGGAAAAGGTACACAAGCAACAGGGGTTACTGCAACCATAAGACAATTGTCAAATAAAGCCAAGCTACTAAAGGCAAGAACTCTAGAATTCCTATATGATCCAACCTCTCCTGGACCAGAGACAACAAGAAGAATCTTAACTGGGCTAAGTAGGAAAAAGAACTGGACAGCTACATAGTGGTCCAAAGTCTTCTTTTCAAAGGAAAGAACATTTTGCATTTCATTTGGAAAATGAAGGTCTTAGAATCTGGAGGAAGAGTGGAGAGGCATAGGATCCAAGTTGCTTGAAGCCCCAATGTAAAGTTCCACAGTTTGTAATAATGTGCAGTGGCATGTCGTCTGGTGTTTGTCCAAAGGGTTTTATCAAGTCAATGCAGCGGTCTAGCAGGAGGATTTTAGGGCACTTTATTAGTGATGCACCGAAATGAAAATTCTGGGCCGAAACCGAAAATTTAGGATGCACATGGCCGAAAACAGCTGTTTTTTAAAAACCTTAAAAAAAAAAAAAAAAGATAATACCAAATATTATTAATTTTTTCTTTTTTTAAGTTATGTAACATTAAATAAAATAGTTTTTGTATCAGTTATGCAAAAAAGATCCTCAATTATCTGTAAAACTGCACTCCAAAACAGAATGGCAATGGGCCTCTATTCTGCTGCATGTAAACAATTTTTTACTTACATTTTAAATTGCTGTGCAAAACAATGCAAAACAACAGTGCAAAAATAGCAACATAACTTAACCCAAACTGTAAACAACATAGCCTATGTAGCCTAAGGAAACAGTTGTCAGTGCTACACTAGTTTTAATGTAACTGCTATGCACACAAAAAATTGGACTGCTGTTTATTTAAGCAAACGTGGCAGGTTTTTCTTTTAAGAACAAAAGTTGCTCAGATTTTTGGCTAGAGAGTGGTTAAGAACATGAGATGCTACACTGAATAGGGCAGAGAAATACCTGCGTGCAACCCATGCAAGCAATTGAAAGCAGTCTTTGTTTAAGCACAAGTAGCGGATTGTCGCTTCTGGCAATGTGTAGTTCAGCTACGGCTGCACTTGTTCCAACACCGCTTTAAAAATACTTCCATACCGCTGAACATGCTTTGTCTTTGATGGGCAGACGCGTGATAACAACTCCAGTGAGTAAAAACTAACGTGTGCTGCGCAAGAATGGGAGGGGTGGAGTGACATTCATTTTCGACTTGTCACGTTTTCGGCGTGGTTTTTTTTTTTTTTTTTTTTCCGGCCCGAAACCGATAATGCCATTTTCGGTGCACCCCTATACTTGCAGATGCAGTAAGTTGTTCTAAAAGAGCCTTGGCCAAGTACTGAGTCCAGAAAAAAAATCGTTTTTTCATTGATCTTAGGAAAGATTCTAACATTTTTAGATAAAGGATTTTTGATTTTCATGAACTTTATGTAGTCCCCGCCCCCCAAGTGTTTTTTTGGTTGTATTTTTGTATTGTGCATTTTCTTCCCTTTTGGTTTTAATGCTGTGCAGCACTTTGGTCATCTTTTAGTTGTTCTTAAATAAACTTGACTTGGTAAATTCTCATTCTTTTTTTTTTTTTTTTTTAAAAAAAAAATTCCCCAATACCTGCGTTTTGGTCCTGATTTCAAATCCTCCAGGTAATTTTGTCTCTCGATACAGTGACCGCGTGATTTGTTGAACACTAAAAAAAAGTAGACAGAACCGATTAGGTCTTTTAATAATAACAGAAACAAACAGTAACAGTATGTTGTACATCAGTTGAAACAAACAAAAGAATCAAGTGCAATTGAACACTTTAATAAATGGAAAATAATGTAAACAACGGCCATTGTATTACAGGTACCTTAGAGAATTTAAATATTGTAGATAATGTGGCAGAAAAAATAAAGTGCAATTTCACCATAGTGAAGTTTACCATAAATATGGACAGATGTAGCCAACACTTTCGGATTAGGATTAAATTCTTAAAAAAAAACTGTTTTACTGCCTAATTATCAGCTCATGCTGAATAAAATGTCTGTCTAGTATTTAAAAGGTTTGAAATGCCTGTTAAGAGTTGGTGTGTGTATGTTTGTGTTGCAGCTCTAGCATTTAATTTGTTAAAAATATAAAACTCCTAAAATCCATGAATTACTTACAGTCGATGGCATCATGAGGTTCAACACCGTCTACATCGATTAGGTATCTATGATCAGAAACAAACACACACAGGCCTTAAAGCTGTGTTTAATAAACATTTACATTTACATTTGGGCATTTGGCAGACGCTCTTATCCAGAGCGACTTACATTTTTTTAATCTCATTACACATCTGAGCAGTTAAGGGTTAAGGGCCTTGCTCAAGGGCCCAACAGTGGCAACTTGGTGGTTGTGGGGTTTGAACCTGGGATCTTCCGAACCGTAATCCAATGCCTTAACCACTGAGCTACCCCTGGCCCCTAGTTACTTGCTGGACTTCCAAAACAGGCAGAACAATCAGCAGATCGTCATCATGAACCCCCTCAGCATACAGCTGGTGAGTCTCGTAAATCTAGCAGGTCTCAACAGTTTATACCAAGTGTAAAGGAACATGTCGAAACTGATCGACAGATTCATCGGTGGCACAAACAGGAAGCGAGACCCAAAGGCACTCGAGACATCAGATTGTCACGAGTATCTCACATTGCTGCAATAGCATCCTCTTCCTCAGATATGGCTATAAAAAGACTTGCAAACACTGGTATTTTGCCACCCCCTATTCATCTAGAAAACAGATTTAAAGTGTTAATGAATGTGGGTGAGAAAAATGTGACTGAGTATGGATTGGATCAGCCAGCAACTAATGTCGCTACCAACAGGCGCTCAAAGTCGAGCAGACAG
>JAOTRS010000008.1:393941-408212 GCA_028565755.1 Dinotopterus cunningtoni
CAGCATCACCTGGGGATCGAACCAGCGATCTCCAGATGATAGGGCGAGCACTTTACCACTGCGCCACTCGGAGGCCCAACATCCAAATTCTTAATCCATAGGGTTTAATATGATGTTGGCCCATCATTTTAACTCTTCCAGAATATTCTTCACATTTGTAAGGTCAGACACTTATGTTGGACCAGAAGGCCTGGTCTCCGCTCTAATTCATCCCAAGGTGTTCTATCAGGTTGAGGTCAGGACTCTGTGCAGGCCACGTCAAACTCGCTCATCCATGTCTTTTTATTGCTTTGTGTTCAGTAAATGTTAGAACATTTATATTTAGGCATTTGGCAGACGCCCTTATCCAGAGCGACTTTGACATTTTTCTCTCATTGTACATCTGAGTGGTTGAGGGTTAAGGGCCTTGCTCAAGGGCCCAACAGGGACAACTTGGTGGTAGTGGGATTTGAACCTGGGACCTTCTGAACCGTAGTCCAATGCTTTAACCACTGAGCTACCCCTGACAAGGGCAAAGAAAGGCAGGTAAGAGGCCAGGCAAGGGAACGGTAAGGTGCCATACCCAAACTGTTCCCACAAGGTTGGGGGCATTAAGGTGTCCAAAATGTCTTGGTATGCTGAAGCATCCTTTCACTGGAACCAAGAGGCCGAGCCCAGCTTCTGAAAACAACCCCACATCATAATCCCACCTCCACCAAACTTTACACTTGGCCCAATGCAGTCAGACACCATTCTTCTGGCCAAACCCAGACTCGTCCATCGGATTGCCAGACAGAGGAGCATGATTCTTAACTCCAGAGAACACGTCTCCAATGCTCTTGAGTCCAGTGGCAGCGTCTTTTACACCACTGCATCCGATGCTTTGGCGATATAAGGGTTGGATGCAGCTGCTTGGCCATGGGAACCTATTCCATGCAGCACTCTTGAGCTAATTTGAAGGCCACAAAATTTGAAGGTCTCTAGCTACTGATGGCGACCTCTGTGCACTATGCGTCTCAGCATCCGCTGATCCCTCTCTGAGATTTTACCTGGCTGAGTTGCTGTTGTTCCCAATCGCTTCCACTTTGTCATAATACCAATAACAGTTGACTGGAATATTTAGTGGCGAGGAAATTTCACAACTGGACTTATTGCACAGGGGGCATCCTATCACTGGACTTATTGCACAGGGGGCATCCTATCACTGGACTTATTGCACAGGGGGCATCCTACCATGCTGGAGTTCACTAAGCTCCTGAGACCCCGATCCATTCTTACACAGATGTTTGTAGAAGTGGTCTGCATGCTTAGGTGCATGATTTTATAAATCTATAACCACAAAAGTGATGGGAACACCTGAATTCAATGGATGAGTGAATACTTTTGGCAATATTGCGCATGTAAAAAAAAAAAAAAAAAACATACACACAAACACACTCAACCTGGACTTTAAATTCCAAAGAGGCTAATGTATGCAGAAGAGGGCAGATAGCACTTTCCTCCTAGTGAGTTATGCATGCCTACACTAGTGTGGAAAATAGGCAAGTGACCCAAGAAGGCTGTAGTTTAGGTAGATGGTATAATGTAAACTAATCTTTAAATTAGAAAGCCAATCAGGACACTAGTTCAAATCCTTGTAACATGCAACTTGATGTAATCCTTGTATAAACCAAGTGCTGATGAAGATCACTGTTTTACATTGCTGTACAGAATAAAAACACTCACAGCAGGATACGTGTGACCGACTGATGCAGTTTGAGAGTCTATGTTGAGGTTGAGGTCTTCTTCCGTAGTCTTCAGGTATACCGGATTGTCAAAATTCATGCTCTTTTTATTCTTTATCTGCCAATTCCGCCACATTACATAACCCCCAATTGCAGTCATGGCCAGCAACACTATAGGCCAAAGAGATCACATTTTAATACAACTTAAAAAGAAATGCTACATGTTTTTAACTGCGAGTAAAAAGAAGGAGACTTACACAGTGGCAAAGCTGCCCACGCTGCAGCTGATCCTTTGGCTGATTTCACCTCATGTATTGAAGTGCTGAGATTTTTTCCTACACAAATTGATGAGGGGGGGAAAAAAAAAAAAAAAAAAAAAAAGGTTAGAAACTGCTCGGTTGGGAACTGAAGAACATTCATTCGAGGTTTGTAGAGAACTAGATTGCTAAGGAAAAATGAAGTGAATAAAAGAAGTCAACCTAAATGGTGATCAACTGCAAAGAGACGAGATTGTTTACAAGAGGATGACCAGACCCATGCAATGAAATGGAAATAAGAGCACACAAGCTTTCGACAGACAGCCAACACCCCCTTGAGCGAGCCAGGAATGTCACACCTGCTCTTTAGTTAATCTGAGCACAGGTATTCGCTGAGGCCGAAGAGCCTGATGCAACACTGGATCTACTCTCAACAAAAAAAAGTCGTGTTAGTCTTTAGAGTAAGCACTCGGCCAAACGGCAGAGCTTACCGGTCGGCTCGGACTGTGCTGCGACCTTGGGTTTCGGAGTGTCTTTATATGATTAGGGGAAAAAAAAATAAATTCAATAGCACAAAAGCAATCAGATATTCTCTGTGTTATTTCTTGCACCAATATTCATGACCACTGAACTACCGGCTGCAAAGGAACCAGGCAAATTTGGCGAGTGTTTATCTCCGAGTGTAAACACTGAATATAAAACTAGGTCATAGTGCTGTGCTAGACATTCAACAGGTCTATTTTATTATAGAGTGACAACTCTGCTCTTATTAATTATGAGAATAATCAAGTGTAATGATTGTGAGTGGGATATTATGTCATTTAACTTAAAGTAACCATATTGACTGAATTTCGTTCAAAAACAATAAAAACAGCTTGATTGACAGACATCAAAAAGCTACATTAAAAGCTATGAAGCCGCGTGGCTGCACGGTTTTTCATGCACATGCAGACTAAAGGCTTGCACTGCGACACTGCATTACCTGGAGGATGTGTGGGGTGTGTGAGCACCCGCCCTTCATCTTGTGGAACAGCTGTAGATGGCACTGTTACAAAAGAGCACAGTGATATAAAGCCATGGCCAAAGCCGCCTAATACTACTAAAGTTAGAAATCACAAAGGCAAAAACAAAATGGCAGAAGCGCTTTAGAAAGCAAGCATTGGCTGAAATGGAAATAAGCACACACCAGCCAACTATCTGCAACATGACAGCTACCATCTGGGTCAGGTCAAGCCCAACACATGCACCTTCTCCAAAGGCTGGGAATACTGCATCATAATGGAAGAGCTTTCCATCTTACACGTCTATGAGCTGAGACACTCATGGCTGGTTAGTGTCACTGGGATGTACAGGGAAGACATCCCGCCAATTTCCACACACACACTTAACTTGCAGTCACGGATAACGACAACATATTTGAGATTCAAACTCCAATTATTTAACACGATAAACGCTGTGAAGCGAAATCATATAAAATGGGACCACAAAATATATTGTACACTGCCAGTCATAAGTTTGGACACACTTTCTAATTCCATGGTCTTTCCTGATTTTTTCTTTCTACACTGTAAATGCAAAATGTACAGTAATCTCCTTTGAACAGTTGATATTGAGATGCATCTGTGTGTTATTTCATAGTTTTGACATTTTTCAAATGTACTAGAACGTAGAAAATAAATCCAAACTTGTGTCCAAAGTTTTGACTGGTACTGTATACAAAATGAACCTTGGCTATAGAGAACCACTGATGTTTTTGATGGCCCAAAATATTTTATCTCGATCAAAAATCTCAATTTGACAACCATTTTTTGACATGTAGAAAACCATGTCTCCAAGCATGTGACTGCTCCTAGGTGACCTTTAGCTTAAGCCCAGGCACTCAGATGTTTGACATTACAGAGGCTGTTTGGCAGAACACCATCACACTGGAATCCAGGTATAGCTTTCTCTACATGTTTACCCTCCTTTAATCTACTCACGAAATGTTGTAGAAGTAGAACAAGGACATGCTTACCATCTGGAAGTCATTACCCTGGGCAAACCATAAAGCCAAATTCTCAAACAGGCTGGCTCAAATATGCCCATGGAAGGCATTCTTTAAAAGGAGAAAACTTCTACTTTTCATCAGGTCGATCTAGCAGTAGGGACGCCCGATGAAAGCTTGGCCCATTCAGACACGACCGGGTTCAGGTACTTTATCTTCATTTAGTGAAAGCGGCCATGTCGGAGAGAACAGTTTACGGCTCTTGCATTCTTCATGGAAGCAATTACAGGGCTCTCCTGCTTCCACCAGTATGGTGCATAGTAAAGAAAAGCCTCATTTCGTTTAGCTTCAAGTGCCATAAAAGTATTCGTGCAGTGGTGGTTGTTCTTAAACCCCCCCACCCCTTGCTTATTTCCTATGGATTCCCCTTTAAGTGTTGCCAAGTCCCATCTGTATATTACTCAACATGGCATATTCTCTGTGAAAGGAGTATTCGAAG
Source organism: Dinotopterus cunningtoni (assembly GCA_028565755.1). Taxonomy (NCBI): domain Eukaryota; kingdom Metazoa; phylum Chordata; class Actinopteri; order Siluriformes; family Clariidae; genus Dinotopterus; species Dinotopterus cunningtoni. The sequence continues at coordinate 398,385 of JAOTRS010000008.1, forward strand.
GAGGAGGACAGCCCCTGCCTGGATTCAAGAGGAGAGAAAGAGATGCACGGAGGGGGTGAGGTGGTAGACACAGAGACTGAAGGGAGCCGTCAAGCTACACAAGCACGACATTTCAAACTGACACGCACAAGAAGAGGCAATAAATGCAACGGCAAAGGAAACCGCTGCAGAATGGACGACGGACAAAAGGAGGAGGAAAAGGAAGAACAGGGACAAAATGGCTTTAGCACGTCACTTCATTAACCCCCACGGCACCAGATACTCGCCTGGTTTGCACTGCAAGCCGTCCGAGGTGAGCTCCTGACCTTCGGGACACATGCACGTGTACTTGGGAGAGTGCTTGTTGATTTGAGGCGCCGGCAGACACATGTAGGAACAGCCGCCGTTTTCGACTCTCTCGTTACACCAGTTGGTGCCTATAAAGAAAAACAAAAAACAAAATTTCTGATCAACCCGGACACATTAAAACCATCCCAGACTGATCTCAGGTCACATGCTTCTCTCTGGTTGCAGCTCAGTCCTGCATATCGAATGCGCTCACCGGATAGCTGGACGAGTTCATGGTAAACAATAATGTCCTGGGGTTCGTTCAGGTTGCTGGCCAGCATAATCACATCTGATCCTGTAAACTTATTTGCTGCATAAATAGCCTCACTCTCACCATCCGTCCAGAAAACTCGATCCTGTGAACACGAGTAATGCCAGGGTGTTGAAAGGTTGCTCACAGAGGTTATACTTCATGCCTTTTCAGGAAAAATAAGGGCTAGTGAGATTAAAGATAATTTAACTTTAATAAGATAAGATTAACTTTCCTAGTTAAAAGACCAACAGTACAGTGGCATCGCAAAAACAACAAGGAAAAGGGCTCAGAGTTTGGCACAATCTCCGAGACTATACACTTCCTTTCCAGGTGCCTAGACCAGGGTTACACCCATGCTGGATTTTTTTATTTTTTTGGATCAATTACTAAAGGTGATAACATCTTGGACAACAAAGTATAATGAGGAACACATTTTAAACCACACAAACATGGTTTCGGGTCAGTAAAGAATATCTCAAACCATTTGCTCTTGTATACATTGAATCTGTAGTTAGACTTTCTTTAAATAGGAAGGGGGGGGGGGGTGTTAATCATGCTACACAGAGAAAACTTGCTAAATAAATATACATCGGCTCTAACATTTCCAAACACTGTTGCCTATTGACCGTATCTATAGTTAGCCTGAACCTATTCAAAGTGCAGGGAAGTATTTAAAAAAAATAATAAATAAAAAATTTTCACTGAGAGTCAACATGGCACAAGGATAGGATTGAGATCCTTCTTACCTCAAACACCGTGAGGGCAAAGGGGTGAGCCAGGTAATCTTGGGACTGCAGGACTTTTTTCCGGTTATCTCCATTTAGATCCACACTACACAGCGTGTGCAGCTTGGAATCGACCCAGTAAAGTCTACTTTTGATCAGATCTGTAGAGCCGGGAAATAGGTTATTTTTATTCTAGTCAACAGGCAGCTGTAAAGTAAACATCGTGCTAAAATCGGTCAATTACTCAAACCTCATTTAACCTGTACTTACCAAGGGTGATACCGTTAGGCCACTGGATATCGGTTTCAACTAGGACTTGTCGGTCTACCCCGTTCATTCCGGATTTCTCGATTTTAGCCGGCTCGCCCCAGTCTGACCAGTAAAGGAACCTACAGTGACCAAAAGACATTAATGTCTAAAGGGTTATAATCAAGCAGTGAAGAAGTCTTGAGCTGCAACCTAGTATACCGGATAAACAACAGTCTGAATATCCTATACACACACACACACACACACGGATCAGCAATAACATTACAAAGCAAAGCGCTATGTCCAGTGATTGTGTAGGTTCCCCTTGTGCTGTCTGGGCAGCTCAGGCCCCATGGGACACGACTCCCAAACACATCCAGGAGTGTGCTGTGGGTATCTGACACCAGGACACTGATAGCGGATCCTTTTGGGTGCTGCGTGTTGTGGGGTGGGGCCTCCGTGAATCGGACGAGTTTTATTGGCACATCTCATGGGTGCTCAATCAGACTGAGATTTGGGGTGGTTGGAGTCCTGGTTGGCATCCTTGGGCTCTTTGTGGTGGGGTATCTGGTTCCTTTCCATCATGACTAGGCTTTTTTTTTCCCAGCGAGTTGTGCTGCATTGGCTTTTCTTGGTATTGCACACAGATTGCTCCCCACAGGCATATACAGTATTTCTGCAGCTGTCATGAAATTTTAAGGGGCATTTATTATGCAAAACTGACTTTTCCCTTTTTCCCAATTTTTGGACATTTACATGGGTCTCCAATATATGTGTGTAAAGAGAGGAGAGGGGGGGAAAAAAAATCCCTGCTTTTTATCCTTTTTGCATTTCTACTGTACACTGGCTAGGTTTTAAAGAAGACATAGTTTTTCCCCTATTGTGATCTTGTATAAGGAGATCTCCTCCCCAAGGCTTGTCGCTCAGCTTGTCTGCTGTTTTCTAGAGGGGGCGTGCCTCTGCAGTGGCTCATTTACATAGACAATGCACCAGTGCATTCGGAAGAGGAGTGAAACAGAGGGAGTTTCGAGCATGAATGATGAGGGGTGAGCTTCAGGGGTGTGAATAATGCATTATCTGAGGGGTATTTCAGCTGGAGCAGTAACACACAAACACACTTTGGGTGACAGGAGTGAATTATTTGCTATAGTTTGTTGAGAAATAATTATGGTCGAGGACAGAGACGCGCTGCTCAGTTAAATGATTAAAACCCTTGTATCTAAAGTTAGTTTGTATTGTTGAAATGCAGCACTTTTTTTCAACTAATGTTTTAAGAAATGGGGTAAAAATTTATGGTTTAAAATTGTAATAAATCAGAATATTTATAAAAATCGCAATACTTATAGAATGACAATTTTAATCGAATCACCACCCAAGTATTGTGATATCGTATCGGGAGGTGACTGGTAAATTTTTTTTTTTTTTACATATAATAATAATAATAATAATAATAATAATAATAATAATAATAAATATAATTTGTATAAATATTTTAATGCTAAATTTATTGCTATACGTTATATATAATAATACATCAATATTTATATCATACCCCCCCCACGAAAATTTTTTTTTGGCTGACTGTACGTATGTGTGTGTGGGGGGGGGGGACCCCCCCCCGGTATAAAATTACCCAGAGAGAGGATCCACTGCAATGGAAGCTGGCTCCTTTAAGTCCTTGTCAAACAACACTTTCTGCTTCGTGCCATTGAAATTGGTCACAGCTATTGTCTTACTGCCCAGATCTGACCAGTAGACGTTCTTGTATATCCAGTCCACCGCTACTCCTACAGGCATTTGGACATCAACGACTTTGGTGTGGCTGTTCAGATCTTCACGCTTGTCTAGCGCTGTGCTGTGAAAAACAATAAAAATTGCTGATTAAAAATTGGTCATAAAATTGTACTTCATTTATTCATATAGCAAGGTTTTGCAACATTTCCTATCCACCCACCCATCATAGGGTGGTGAGGGTACCTGAAGATGGCTTTCTGTCCCAGGTCGGCCCAGAAGATTCTCTGAGAATTAAAGTCCGCGTCCAGGGCCACGGTGTTGCGCAATTGTTCGACGAGCTGTGTATACTCGCGCCTTTCCAGCCCCAGCTTCCGGATGTCTCTCCGGTTTGTGAAGATCAGACAAGGCTCCTTGCCTGGAACACAGTAACTGGTGCTTTTAAAGGTCTGGTCTGGTAGTACAAGCAATCAGGCAGCTTATGCATGTTCAGTCGAATTAAGGTTTGCATAGCCTGAATGTGTGTACACACACACACACACACACACACACACACACACACTCGCAAGAGAGTCAACACTGGTGATAAACTGGCTCCAGGCGGAAACAACCTACAGCGTGTCATAGCATGGAAAAACACACACACACACACACTCCCAGGAGCTCAGCTGATCAATGATTTATCTCGAGCACTCGGCACAATCACACCTACCTACTGCTTTACACACTCCTGTGCTGGAATTCATCTGATAACCCTCATGGCACTCGCATTTGTAGCCTCCTTTCAGATTGATGCAAATCTGACTACAGATCCCCGGATTCAAGCACTCGTTGATATCTGCACCGAACAAAGAGAATGATGAAAGCATTTACCAGACAAAAGCGGTTACTGAACAGTGTAGTAATTGCAATGAATGGCATTTGGGAAAGAAAACGCTTTAAATCGCTCCACTGAAAAGCCGACTCGGATCGATCGTTAATCTGAACAATGTGTACTGGTTGCACGGACCCCCACAGGTTTTGTGATCGATGAGCTGCAACCCAGGCGTGCAGACGCACTCGTAGCCGACGACCAAGTCACGGCACAGGTGCGAGCATCCCCCGTTGTTAACGAGGCACTCGTTCAGATCTGAAATGAAAAACCAGGCCAGAGAGAAGAAACTCAGTGTTCGATATTCTGCAGGCAACGTTTGGGGGAAATGGAGGGAGCAGACAGACACGTCCTTGGGATACTCGATGAGTCACTGAGGAAGTCAATAGATGCTTGCAATTAAACACCATGTTCTTTTGTTACCCTGATGTTAAATGGCTTTAGACAAAGAAAAACAAATTCCTCGTGTGAGAATACATTAGCTCAGATACTCTACAATATCCTACATTTATACATAATCAGAATAATATGTAACCAGTGGTTTGCAGTGACCCTTCTCTTCAAGCAAATAAATAAATAAAAATGTCTAAATTATCCACAAAGCGTAACCGAAATGCCAGACACCCTCACTGTAGCAACCCTGTGCTTTTCTCTTATTGCACGCCACACACAGTTTTCTACATGTTGAGAATGTAGTGATTTGTTGACATCACATTTCCCCACATTTCTAGACTATAGTTTATGGTTTCCCACCCTGAACTCTAAAAAGCTGCATCTGTCTTTGTACCAAGTAGTTTAACAATCTGCACCCTTACTATATTTTTACCATATATATATATATAAAAATAAGGTACCTGTACTGTAAGTTTGGAAAGAACTGTGGTCAGGAATAGATTTGAGTGACCGTGATTGGAGATCATTTAAACATCATAACAATCGACAACAAAAAACAGTCATGTTTAAAAATAAAAGTAGGTATTTATTATGTAATAAATATATACATAACAGTATTATGGCACTGCTTAATTCTTTATTCCTCACATATTTCAGGGAAAATATATATATAAATAAATAAATAAATAAATAAATAAATATTAAATATACATTTTTTTTTTTTTTTAGTAGAGTCAGCCATTAACGTCACCCCTGGAACAGACAGGGTTAAGGGCCTTGCTCAAGGACCCAACAGCGGCAACCTGGCGGAGCCGAGGCTCAAACCGCCAACTTTCTGATCAGTAACTCAGAGCCTTAACATACTGTACTATTAGCTGTTGAACCCCAACCACAATTGAGACCTTGAGCAAGGCCTTTAACCCTATCTACTCCAGGTGTGTTTAATCCTGGCTGACCCTGCTCTCTGAGACGAGCATCATCACTGTGCTGTAACGTAAATGGGTAAATGGGACAAATACCTGAATCTTAATCTTAAATAAGACTTAAAAAAAAAAAAAAAAAAAAGGCTTCAGTGTCGTGTGGCCCGAGTTCAGGTTGACCCCATTCCAGAGCCATGGGCAACCCTAATGGGCGCATCAGGGTAAGAAGGGAGGCACATGAAGCGTGTAATCATGTGTAGCGGCCACTGTACAAACCACTGGAGACAGGGTTATGATCTGGGGTCGCTTCAGTTGGTCGGGTCTAGACTCAGCTACGTTATGTGGCAATAAAATGAAGTCAGATGACGACCTGAATGTACTGAACGACCAGGTTATCACATCTACGGAGTTTGGAAATCACAAGCAGGGCATCCATTTTTGCTCACAACACAGTTACAAATCAATTTAATTTGTCACAATCTGTTATTTTATACTTTATAAAACAACTGTACATATTTATATAGCATTCCTATGAATCAAATGTTTCAGAAACAGAAATCTCAGGAGGAGTTTTACTTACCGCATTCGTTCATTGGTTCGTCGCTCCAGTCGGCGCAATCACGGACCTTGTTACAGACTTTGCTTATCTCAATACACTCTCCACTCCGACACTTGTACTTGTCCGGGCCGCTACACTGAGTCACTGTGACGGCGAGAAGATGGAAGTTAATATGAAAACCTCGTTAAATACACATATGATACTGGAGCCACAGGCGGTGATATTTCACGCATGCCGTTTCCTCATGCCAAGCCCACATGCAGTGTGTCAGAGTGCGAAACCTGAAACCCTAAGGTAATATAATCAATTACATTTCTGCAATAACCAGGAGGAACTGGATATCGACTCTGGGTTTGACCCAATTACTCGCTACAAAACAGCTTCTGCACGTTTGACCCAATTTTATTTAATAACGACGTGTCTATAAAAAGGGTTCATGTGGAACATCTAGAGATTAAAATTGCCTAGCGTTTCAGAAAGCTCACGGTTTTTGCAGTTGTCTTCGTCCGTGCCGTCTGAACAGTCTCGGAAACCGTTGCACTGCCGGCTGCCATGGATACAGGTTCCGTCGTCACACTTAAATTGGTCCGGGCGACAGGAGCGAGGAGCTGCGGGGGGGGGGGTTGGGGACGGAAAAACAGAGCTGTGAGTCACCTTACAGGCTTAACCATGCAGGAAAGTTGACCTCTAACTGCGTGCCCCACACTCGCCCTCACACACAGCCTTCTTATCAGCTTGGCATTGCTCCAGTTTTGGCACTTGGCCAAAGGCAGCGGCTGATTTTGAACCTGGCCTTTAAGTGGGAGTAAGTTCACATACATGGAATCCCAAACAACAGCTGTCTGGTTTGATGAAATGACAATTGTATCACCGTCAACCAGTATGAGTACTGGTCCAAACACTAAATGCCAAAAAAATAAAAAATTAAACATCTATTAAAATTTGCCATCCTAAACCATGGCCACTTACGACAGCTCCTCTCGTCGCTGCCATCTTTGCAGTCGGCGTCTCCGTCACAGCGCCACTTGCGGTGAATACACTCTCCTGAGCCACACTGCGTCTCGCTAGCTGAGCATTTCGCCGGCGGTGTGGGATTCCTCCCACAGCGCAGGGGCGACTCGTCCGATTGGTCCTGACAGTCTGCGTCGTTGTCGCACACCCAACCAACAGGAATGCACGTTGCGTTGCCGCACTGGAACTGGTTAGGGCCGCAGGAAGAAGGAGTGCAGTCCAGTTCATCGGTACCGTCGCCGCAGTCATCCTCGCCGTTACATACAAAGCTCTGGGAGACGCAGCGACCGCTGGCACAGGTGAATTCCAGAGGAGAGCAGGTGATGTTACCTAAAGGAAAAACAAAAAACAAACAAACAAAAAAAAAAAAAGTATGCAAATAGCTCAGATTCATTCATCAGATTCAATTTTATTTGTATAGCGCTTTTAACAATTGTCATTGTCGCAAAGCAGCTTTAAACAATCTAAAGAATTATTTAAGTTTGTATGGAATGCGAGTATGCATGAATCAAAATGGTCAGATAGTCCCTGGTGAGCAAGCCGAGGGCGACAGTGGCAAGAAAAAACTCCCCGAGATGGTAATAGGAAGAAACCTTGAGAGGAACCGGACTCAACAGGGAACCCATCCTCATTTGGGTGAAACAGAGAGCAGGAATTGATCTGCATTTATACTGTGTGTTAGGTGGCAGGCAGTTCAGCTATAACCGTTGATGTTAATATGGAGTCCAGATCGTTATTGGGGACTCAGGTAGACTTGTAGGAAATTCCAGTCTTGAACTATCGAGCGACTGCAGCCAAGTCAAGTCCTCTGAGCAACAGCTGTCAACACCAGTCGAGGCCAAAACCATCTTCATGGTAGAGTGAAACCGTCCCCAGACACCAGACGCATCCCAAAGAGACATACGGGGCATCCATGCGACGAGATCTCCAACCAGAAGCGGAGCACCAGGATGGGTCAGACAGGTCCGGAGGGCAGCATATTGGATTGTCATCATAAGGGCACTCATTATAGTGAGACGCTTATTGAAAACCTGAAGCCTGAACTTTGTGTAAAACGCAGAGGACTGCTACTTGAGGGCGGGTTGCACGACGTTGCACTTTTGCAAACACAACACTGCAAAAACGTTTTTGAGGTGTTAAAGCATTCTCCCTGTCCCTTTACTGAAAGAAGCCCTACAAGGACGAAGAATCACTTCTGATGGAGAAGTGAAAACAGCGGGGCATTCGTGACTCAGCCTAAAACAATTTTTACTGCGGGAATACAAAATAAATAAATAAATAAATAAATAATCTGTGCTTCGTTGGATCTTATCACTTACTCGCTCATTTTTTGCACTGCGTAAACAATCCATGAACACTTCTTGCATACCTAAGCAGTTCCTTAATCCTTGGCTGACTCACTCTTTGTTGCCATACGCAATGGATAGCTATACTTGCATCACATAACACCTGAGGCCATGCACTCTAGGCAGATTTGTCACAAAAATTTATGCTAAGGCACGTTCTGACTCACCGCAGCTTGCCTCGTCTTCTCCGTTGTCACAGTCTCTCTCGCCGTCACATTTCCAAGAGACAGGAATGCACAACGTCGAGCCTGTGCCGCAGCTGAACTCGTTCATTCGGCAAGTTCTGGACTCTGAATGTTAGGAAAAAGAATTTCTTTTTAAGCATGCAATTAAAAAAAAATAAAAAATTATGAAAACCATGCACATAATCCTGGGAGAATAATTCAGTAACATTTGCCCTCACACAAAACATCGGACATGTTTGAAACGCTCCTAGAAACCAGTAGAACTTGACGAATAGGTTCGCCTTAAAAAGGCCGGAAACCTTAAAAAGAAATTTTGTAATTGATTTATTGTTACATAAAAGGTTAAAAGGACATATGCTTAATAATTAGCTTACAACCGGCTCATTCTGAATCAAATCGATTCTGTAGCCTGTGTACAACCTACATGTAAACCATCTACAGTAAAGGAAAGTTTTGATTAAACCATTTCCCCATAATAAACAAACCTAATGTGGACATTTTATGTTAATAACCTCAACCTTATGGTCTGTCAAAGGTCACCTTCTGAACACCAGATCCCAGTCAGAAACGCCTATCAGAGTTCAAAACACTCCTCCCAAAGACATGATTTCCAACACGTACACTGATAGCCACACACACACACACACACACACACACAGTCATTCATGTATTACTGACTTTTAACAGCTGGTCAAACAAGAAGTGTTATGGATGCCTGTCACATGGAACAGCACGTCCGACGTGTAAAAATACCTTGCTGGATTGCGCAACACTCCAAAACATTAATAACAATAGAGCAGTCGGTCCCACGTAAAAGCAGACAGTAAAGGGAGCGGCTCGAAGGACGTATTCTTATACCGTTAAATGTTTTGGTCGTAGGTTGTATTTATAGGGATTGTTGGGTTTAAATAATGGATTTACCCAAAACAACCACTTAAATATGGGGGCGAGTCAAAAAATTGTCCACACTCTGGCTGTAGAATTTATTTTCATTTACTTTTAGAAGTGAAAATATTTTTTGACATAATCTCCTAGCTTTTCAATACACTTTCTGCAACAAGCTGTGAGCCGTGAATGCACCGCTGTCTTCACTTCGTCATCCGAAGTGAAACTTTGTCCTCATAGAGCTTTTTTGGGGACCAAACAGGTGAAAGTCTGATAAACCAAGATTAGAACTATAGGGAGGATGCTTTAACACCTTAAAAAAATGTTTTTGCCTTGTTTCGGCACCAGATACACCCTCAGGCCATTAAAAAAA
>JAOTRS010000008.1:408312-410812 GCA_028565755.1 Dinotopterus cunningtoni
CAGCACAATGCTCCTATAGTCCTGTACTGGCTTTATACCCCGAAGCCATTGGCTTAAGGAGGGCTCTGCGGTTGCTAAGTTTTTCCCCAGCATGTGACTGTTCCTTAACTCTTAAAGAGGACTTTGGGTTCATGAATCAGCAAACGTCATGCCATTGAGGTTACAGAGAAGTCAGAATGAAGAGATGTATCACATGAGCTTATAATTTTGGTCGATTCAGCAGTCATTTGTTTGACATTGCTGATAGAGCGTGTACTGGGATTAGTGAACTCATACTGCAGGAAAAAACAGATATTCAACCATCCAACAGTTTAACAATTCTTTATTTTCTTTTCCAGTAGCACTCATGGCCTACCAGGGTAAAAAATATAATTTAACAATGAAACAAAGAGCTGTTTAATTTACATATGTGCATTTTCCACAAGTAATAAAATACAGGTAAAAAAAATAGAATAGGAGAAAATGTACAGAAATGATAATGCTTACAGTATTGTACACAGAAATATATGTATTACGCAACACTTAACTTACACTTGCACACTCCTGCTTTGTTTCTTCTGACATAAAAAAAAAAAAAACTTAAGTAATATTTTTAAATACATTCTTACATCAAGAAATGTAGTAATTTTACCTGGAACATACAGTATATTGTCCCAAGTCAGTGGTTACACCATCTACACAGTGGTGTTTTCATTCATTAATCTTCCCGGCAGGAATTTTTTAGTCATCGAAATGTTGTGGCAACCTTAATTTGGCAGCGGTATGGACATTAGGACACCGTTAGTATTAGGCTACTTTTGAAAGTCAGAATTACTTTATAGACGTTGAGGCGCTGAGATAACTTAGAACTAATGACTCCCTAAAAAAAGTTGCAAAAACAACATCGAAACATTACTAGGGTTTGAAAAACATTATTGAAATTCTTGTGCTGGGTTTTATTATTTTCAGCAACAAAGCTGTTGCACAGAATACGCCTTGAACGCTGCTCAGGTCCGTGAGTTCTATCTAAGTGTTCTAACACTGATCCACCAGTGTGACATGCCTGTATGGTTAAAATGGTCACTGATTATGCCACCTTTATTTATACTAGCATATGTTTTGCTGTGTTTGGGAGCCATGATGTACTTCATGGGTTGGACATTGTGTGAACGCACAACATACATACTATAAGGAAATATTCATATTCTGTTGTTTTGAGGTTGTATTTGCAACTTTTTTTTGTTGTTTTTTTTTTTTGTCATCAAGTGAGTGTAGGCCATGGTTCGAATGGTCAGCTTTCCAGGCATCCCAATCTTGGTCTGGCCTTTCACTGCCCACTCTACACCATTCTCAATGATCATCCTTTATGTTGATGGGACCCACTTCTCAGCCTTGGTCCAACAGTAGCAACCTATCGGGGCTCGAACCCCGAACCCTGTGATCAAGAACCCAAAGCTTCAACTACTGTACCTCACTTCAATCCACCACTTCCCCAACATTTTTTGGGTTATAATTTACACATTATTTTATCAAAGTCATTCGAAACTTTCAAAAACTATGTTGGTGCATTAGACAATGTCACAACCTAGTTAAAACTACACAATCACATCTCCAGTGTTGATTTTACACATTCACTTAAGTCCAGCACCTTTAGAAACACTGAATGGTGTTAATTCAACACTCTGGGTGTTAATTCAACATTGGGAATTTTTCTGTGTAAAATGTTACGATTCCTGCTATACTCAGATGAGAGATTTAAATAACATCCCACTGTTCCATCATGATAAGACATTTGCTTTTATGACCTGTTTGTGTTAGATTGCAGATTGTACATAAGTGCATAATGGCTGTGCAGAGGTATGAATAGTTACACGATCACCAGCATTTCTGGATCAAACACAGCTGAGCGAGACCGGCATCCACTTCAGCTGAGATAAATCTCCACAATGGCTAAATTCATTTTGCTAAGATGCATCCACGTACTGGTGTCCATATTTGCGATCTCACTGGCAAGCCTTACTTGTCCTTATAGCTGATTATCAGCTGTAGTGAGCCGCTATAGCCAACAGGGGGAGCAGAGGCTATGAGAGGAGATGAGAATACGAAGGTCGCAGTCCACGGTGGGGAAAAGGAGGACGGGATCACCTGGGTGGCGTGTAGCCGAAGGGCTGCTGTAAGCACAGAGAGCCGTGGTTGGGCAGGGGGTTGCTGTAGTAGTGCTCCACCAGAGCCGCTACAGAAGGGAAGGTCAAGTCTGACTCCAAGTACACAATATGATCCTGCGGGAGGACAGAAATAGAGATAAACTGTAAGTGTAACTGTTAATTATGTATTATATAAATCTAATGTTTCTGAGTAAAAAAAACAACAGATGCACATGATAATCTTAAACGTTCTATCTAAGCAACCTTCTTTAGTTTCACATCTCTTTCTAAGTTCCTAAACTCACAGAAAAGAAGGTTAAATCTAGAACACTGTGGTTTGTGCTGCTGGGGGAGCCCATAAAATTCTATATGGAACA